>NDGN011462717.1:0-38265 GCA_002564285.1 Tympanoctomys barrerae
TGCATGCTTGCCTAAGCTTGCCTAAGCAGGCGCTTTAGACCACTGAGCTATCTCGCCAGCCCTCCCTGTGTTTTGTTTTGTTTTCTTCCTGGATCTCAATTCAAAATCAGGACTTTTTTTTTTTTTGTAATGTCTTTTAGTATAGGGTCTACAGGTCTCACTACACAGATCGGACTCCTCATGATCCTCCTGTTTTCAGTCTCGCAAGCGCTGGGGTCCCAGGGGTGTGCCACCATACCCAGTCTCAATTCCAGTCTCAGCTTATCCTGGGGGTGGGGCTGGCACAGCACACTGGGGCATAGAACCCTGATCCCTGTGCCTGTCTAAGCAGGTCCTTTAGTCCACTGAGCTATTTGGCCAACCCTCAGAATCAGGACTTTTAATGGACAGAGGAAAATGTCATCTGTTTCATCCTCTCCTTCATTCAGCTGAAGTCAGGCAGACAGTAATTTTCAGCCCCCGCCACACTGCCTCAATAAAGTAAAGTTTTGTGAATGGCCTGTGTTGAGTCCCAAAGGAATCCAAGGCCCAGAGCCAGGTGGGCTTGTGCTGTCAGCAGTTCCCTGTGAGGACGTGGCCCAGTCCTATGCTCTTTAAAGAGACACTACTTCAAAGATACACTACATAAAAGTGTTTATTTAAAGCTACAACAACTGTGGTGGGTTTTTTTTCCACAAGAGGCATAAAATGATGAAATTATTACCTATAGTTCTCGGGTAACCCCAAAAGCTTCCTGCATCTTAACAGTTTACTTCCCTCTGGAGGAAGGGTAAGGTCCGGGTCAGTTTATGCTTCTCTCCGTGCCTCTCCTCACTTATGCAGTGAAAATAAGCTAAGGCAGTGGTGAAGTTAGAGGCAGGTCAGGAGAGAAGGCAAAGTAGTCTTTATTGCTCGCCTTCTGTGTTTCAGTCTTTTGGCCCGTGATTGTTCAAGTTCAAACTATTTTATTCCTCTATTCATTAATAAATTTGTTTATTTTTCTGCATTCATTCGCTCCAGATGTTTAAAGCACTTACACAATAAGCTAGGGACTAGCATCATATTTGTGCTCATAGCTGTTTACTGGTTGTACAGAAACACTCTGTGCTTTCTGGAACGCAGCACTACTTCCAGGAAGGGTGGTTTCTAAGCCACTGAAATAAAACATTAATTCAGTCATTCATTCAGCAAGCTTTTTTAATCTTTAGTTCTGCAAAATTCCATTAGGCTACAGGATGCTGAATAGCCCACCTGCTTCTGAAACTATAATTAAAATTTCTTTTTTCATGTCGAGCATATTCTGCTGCTCTCTAATTCATGTTCCTTTTGGTTTCTCACCTATATGACCATCAGAAGTAGGGAATTTGTAGAATTTCTTCTTTATAATTCTGTCTCTAATCATGTTCAGATTAGTGTTTTACTTCACAACTGATTAGAAACCGATTTTAAAATGATAAGCAGCATGCAGGCTTGGAGTTTTCTATTGGAGAACTGGGTGGGCTGTCCTGTATTTTGTACATTTATTTGTTGGAGGGACTGTTACCGAGAGACATGGAGATAACCCTGAGGGCCCGTGGCATGGTTAGGAGTTACAGCAATAGGATTTTGACATTTGCTTACACACTGGTTCCCTTTTCCCAAATGTATAGTTTCATTGTACTTTGGTCCACTTTTTCCCTTCTTTCTTAGTTCTTTCCGTTTTCTTTAGGCTTCCTTCCTAGCACCCCTTCCTGCATGCTGTCTCCTGGGCCTGGAACACTTGCCGCCTCCTCTCTGTGTAGACCGCTAGACATGCTTCAGGACCCCGCTGCAGTGCGGCCTCCTCCAGGAAGCTCTCCGACAGCTTCCTCAATGCCTGGCTTACCCATTTGCCATAGCGGTTGACTCTCTCCCCTTTGCTTCCGCATATAGCGGTTGACTCTCTCCCCTTTGCTTCCGCACATCTTATCAGTGGCTTAAAACACATACTCTGCTAAATTACTGGTAGCCACGTAAAGTGATCCTGCATGTCTAAATTACATCACAGAGAAGACATTCCTTAAGTCATGACACTGTTCTGTCACATCCTTGGCCTCCTTTCCAAGCTGCTTGGGGCCAGAGACCATCCGGCTCATGCTCGCACCCCGCGCCCTGCCCAGGTCTTGGAACCTTTGCTTTAGGCCTGCAGCATTGCACAGCAGTGGTGTCGGGCGCAGTAGCCTCCCGCACACCTAGCAAGGTCTTTCAGATTTATGCCCATGGATCAATCCCATTAGCAGTGAGCACGGACTCGAGCCAAGAGTGGGAGAAGAGCCAGCAGCTGACAGGGCTGCAGGATCCCTCCTTGCGGGTGGCCCCGAGCCTGCACTGTGTCTGCCAGCCTTGGGCTAATCCGTCCGCTTCTAAAACAGGTGTTCTCTGTCCTGCATCCTGTTGCGGAGAGCAGAGGGGAAGAGAGTGCCACCTGGTCAGAATTTATACCAACAGATGCCTGAAAGAAAAAGCTTAGATTGCTTGCTAGGTCAGCAGCTGAAGGGCTGTGAGCCAAGTGTCTTCCCTGCGAGCAAGAGCAGCACTCACGCCACGCCCACCTTCTAGGCCTCAGCTGATTCTAGGAAGCAACAGGTTTTCTAGTGCTCGCTTCCCCTCTTGGAAATCTCGCTCTTCGTGCCGTACTGGCAGCTTGCTAGTCTTTATGACTTTGACAGGACAGTAATTGGGAGGCTGAGAAAAGAAGCATCTCTTCCTTATTCAAAAGGATTTTGCTTTCTTTTTTGAAATTAAAGCTGTAACAACCCTGACTGTCAGACTTGCATGCTCCAGAGAGGCGTCAGGCCTCTGAGAATACAAGGGCACCTTTTGGCTCTTTTGAGCCACAGCTCAATCTCAAACTGGCTTTGCCACAGCCACTGCAGACATAGCTCCTTGTCATATGGGTGTCTACTACTAGGGTCGAGAAATTAGTCCCTGCTGGCTCTCTCGGTGACACACAAGCCTCTAAATTGTAATGATTCCTTAATTTGATACATAGAAATTTAGGTGACAGTACAGTAGATATCTGTGAGATGGATAGAACATCAGGCCACAGAAATAGTGACAGTAATTGAGAGCATCAATAGTTGGTAGATGATAGCAGTTAATGCCACTAGAGAGCATCACTGCCTAATATTTTACCTGAAATTTAACATTTTTTCATTAACTTTGCATACAGTTAAGGAAACTGACTCCACCAGATGATAAAATAACATAGACATACTGAACAATTCTTATATGCTGGCACGAGGCCCATATGCTTAGATTTTGTCAGAATGATTTTTCAAACTAGTTTTTGAGGCTGTAGATCTAAATGTCTGTGAGGAAGAAGTAAAGGATGGGCAGAAACTCTGTTCTATTTTTGCAGTTTTTTATTGAGCCTAAAAGTAGCTCAAAATGATTGCTCTAGAAAACATAAAAGTACAGGGAAATAGATATTTTGCAAATTGGAAAGGAATCAAGATGGAGGGAAGGGGGTGCAAAAAGCATTAAGAGGTATCGTGTGCATGGACCAGTTCTCTGTGGTGCGTGTGATCTTTAGGTACCACAAACATGTACTGATAGATTTTTTTTAGTAGTAGAAGCAGGAAAACACGCATGTGCACGCACACACACACACACACACACACACAGCAACAGAGCTTGTGAGGACCCCTCCCTGTGGCTTCCCTTGGACAGCAGCCTCACGGTCCCCGTGAGTGCCTGTCAGAGATGCTTGTCCCACTGGGGGATGTCCTGCTGCTAAGTTTGCCCTCTTAGAGGTAGGAAACCAGCGAAATGAGCATGGCACTTTTCTCCCAGCAGATGGCAGTAGAATGTCTTCGGAAGAGATTGTTTTTGTAATGCTCGCGTAGGGGCTGTTGGTGCTAAAGGTGGGCCTAGCAGTGATAAGAGATCTGGAGAAGAGGTGACAGAGTTGAGAAGTGGTCCAGAGGTGACGTTAAGCAGCAAGCCCATGTGCTGTTTTATTTTAAAGATGCCAAGTATGACTGCAAATCAGCCAGTAGAGTTATCATCAGTTCCAAGCATTCACTCTTCCTAAGCATGCTTTCCCTTTATTCCGCAGCATAACTGAACATTTGTGATCTTGCAACAATGCAAGGTATAACACAAGAAAGAGTGAATACTGAGGGATTTACCTCTCGATTAAACCCTTAAAGCAGGAAGTTTCTCCATGAGCAGGCTTTAGGGGGCCTGTGGAGTTGTCACACTGTGAGCACACGAGGCTGTGTGCATTTTACGGGGGTGGCCTCCCATGACAATCATCAGGCTTTTAGATGAAGTCAAGGTTTAAAAAAAGTAAATATTTTACTTGAGGGCCTGTCACATAAAGAAGCCTAAAATAGATTTGTAGGAGGAGAGTGGTAAACCTAAGTGCCTACAAAGGCAGGCTGATCACAGTGAGTGAAGAAGTCCTGGTGGGGACTTGGAGGGGACATTCCTAAGTATTGAAAGAGACGGAGCTTGTACACCCAGGCTGAGAGCTGTCATGCAGGAGTACAGGCTCCGAGTGCGACGAGCTCTTGATTTCTTGAAGAGAATCCATAAATCCATAATTGAAACATGCTACTGAAGTGTGTGAACTCTGCACCAACTTCAAATCATTGCTAAACATAGCACAGGCAAAGTGAGTGGTCTTACAGGTTATGTGTGGCCTTCGAGCCACCAACTTAATAAACTGAGTTAAGATGTCAGCCTGTGACTGATAAGTTCAAGACCTGCTGCTCGTTGGACAGAAAAACATGTGAAGGAACTCTGTACAAGTATTAGTGACTTCTGTTGTTGTTAGTGCAACAGTATTTGCCATGATAGGAAACTTGGTAGCACTGCTGTGTACCAAGGACTATTCTAAATGTTCATAAGAAAGTCTTTAATCTTCTCAGCAACCCTGGAGATTAGGTTACTGAGGGCTTTTTTTTAATCATTTATTTATGTATTTATTTGGTACAGGTTTTCACTCCACAGCTTGGACTTGCAACGATCCTCCTGTGTCAGCCTCCCCAGCACTGGGATTATAGGCATGCACCATCATGCCCAGTTTCGGTGGCCGGCATGGCGTGCCCAGGGTTCCAGGGCTGGTACGGCCTGTGGTACTGGCAGTAGAACCCAGGTCCTTGCGCTTGCCAGGCAGGCACATAGACCACCAAGCTATCTCCCCAGCCAGTCCATTACTAAGGGCTTTGCGAGCACTTAGTAGCATTTACTGCATATTAGCTACCATTCTAGGTAGGAGCCTGTAGATGTAAGTCCCTTGGCCCCAATCCCCAGCACTAGGGGTGACTCCAAGGGCTTTGGACTAAGCTACATCTCCAGCCATTTGGGGTTTTTTTTGTTGCTGTTGTTGTTGTTGTTTGTTTGTTTTTCCATTTAGAGATAGGGTCTCATTAAGCTGCCCAGACCAGACTTTGGGCAAATTTGCGATCCTCCTGTCTTGGCCTGTTAGAGCCCTGAAATTACAGGTGTCAGCCACTACATCCAGTTTAGAATGACCCTTTACTGTACAATCCTTATAACAATCCTACGAATAGCGAGGGAAACAGAAGCATAAAGATATGTGATCATGTACCCAAGCTCACGCCTTAGCCTGCAGCTCAGGCAGTCAGTCTGGTTGCAGAGCCTGTGCTCTGAACATTATTCAGTCCTGGCTGCCCTGTGGTGTCTAAGTACCCAACACCCTGCAGATAACTCTGAGCTGAGGCACTTAGTAGTCCCTGGCACGCTCCCTCCCCCACATGAACACACAGACACTGGCATGGTGATGTAGTACTTCTGACAGAGGTAGTCATCCCTATGTTGTCCTCAAAACCCATCTCATTTGTATGCGTCACCAGACAGGCTTTATTCAATCTTTGTTTTACTTTTTAATCTCCTCTGAAATGAACAGATCATAAATCCTTTGCTAGATGAGATTTCCAAATAATGGAGATAGATGGCTTTGTCTTTTGTCTCCTGACAAGTTGGCCCTGCCTGTATCACAGCAGTCAGAGGGTTGTATTACAGCAAGATGACACCTAGATGAGGTGCCAGAAAGAAAAGCAACATCTTAATTCTCCACTCAGATTCTTGTTTCATCTGACCTTCGTCAAATGTGTGAGGCTTCCTATGGACACATATGGAGGAAACTCCTGAACTATAGAAGAAAGTAGGTAGTAGTAACCACAGAGAACTGACTGTAGCCTGCAGGTGCTATGTGGGCCCGTTTCTAATGTCGGGGGATGAGATTCCACCACAGGAGCAGTCAGGGATTTGTGAATTGCACTTATTTCCAGTTCTGTCTGTTGAGGCCAAAGCTGAAACTTAGACCCTGCTGTGAGACTGACAATAGAACACTGAAGCAGGAGGGAGGAGGAAGTGAGCAGGATGGAGGTCTACTCCAGATTTGTCACATGCCGTGAATTTTATCAGGCGGGTCCCTGCTTTCCTAGTCAGATGATATCTTGTATTATTTTCAAAAGTACACTTTTTATCACTTCTTAGCTTTGCACACTTAGCACTCACTAGTTTTAGGATGCTTTTGATAAGCCCTGGGTCTTAGAGATCAGTGCACTTTTATCTCTAGGACAAGATTCTATACAGTATTTTCTTCTTTGTGACATCATTTTTATGACTTAAGCTCCTGTATTTCTTTCTCTGAACAAGTTCAAAGAATCTGTGGCAGGTCTCTTTTCCTGGGGACTAGGTTTTATTATCTTTCCTGAAAATAAAACGTTTCATGCAAAGCCAGAAACAATGAAAATGCTTATCAAGAGGATTCTTACCATTGGGTCTCACAGCAACTCAACGTGTGGAAGAATGAGTGGGCAAGGACATGCTGAGAAGGCAGAAGAGTGTCAGGTTTAGTAATACAGGCAATCATAAAACACCGTTCAGATATCCACATAACAGGAATGGCAAAAGTTGATTGATAAAGTTTTCCTTTGGAAAAAAAATATATATATATTTAGTATCTTGTAAAATTTTGAAAGTAAACACTTCTCCATTTGGTTTTTAGTTAAATATTTTAATTTGCTTTTTGCTTTGTGGAAGACAAATCTGGAGTGTTGTTTGCCTGTTTTCCTTTACCACTTCTGTGCATAAATTACAGGCTCCCAAAGTGTCTGTTAGTTTGTGCTCTTGTCCTCGGTCAGAATTAAAGAGAAGTGCAAAAGGTGTGTTGTTTAATGAAGAAATGTACCATGAGAAATAACAGAGTGGAGTTGGTTTAGAAGATCTGGGAATTTAATAGAAGTTTTACTGGAGTTGAGTATGTTGAGGTTAGCTTTAAGTTAGGGAAAATCAAGTTTGATAGAGTGAAAATGACCCTTGGCCAATCCTTACAGTTCATAGATTCTGCAAGTAGAATAGCTGGCTCAGTGTAGTATGTGCTCACTTTATGGGAGCTAAGTGAACTAAAAACTTCTATGCAGGGGCTGGGGAGACAGCTCAGAGGCATAAATGCCTGCCTAGCCAGCGCAGGATCCTGAGTTTTATCCCTGGTACCAAACCAAAAAACAAAACAAAACAAACAAACAAAAAAAACTTCTATGGAATGTCTTATATTCCATATGTACAAATCTATGGGGAGAGAGACCCTTATGAAATCATGTAAGTTAAATTTGTGGAATTAACAATGTATTACATTTGGGGACAGTGTAGTGATGTTTTTTTCTCCTATCATGAACCCCAATCTCATTTTATCTTTCATAAAAAAGATTTGCTTGGTTTTGGAAGTCTGCCTAAAAATCCAGAGACTCCAGTCATATCGTCTTCATTCTGAATAGTTGTGTAGCACATGTACTGCTGGGAAATGCTCCAGGGTTCATTTATAGGGATCTTTCAACTAGAGTATAAGTTCTTGAAAACAAGTAATCATTTGTTTTTTCATATTTATATTTCTACCCATCCTTAGAGCCTGTCTACCTGAAGCATTAGGGGTCCCTCAGTCATAGACTAGATGATTGTTCAAGGCGGTATCCTAAGCTTTGTAGTTGTAGTACATACTACACTTATGTCCTACATTAAGTGGTATTTTTCATGTAGAATATATGTTGTATCTAAAAACTTCTTAGTAGCATATTTCAAAGGTTATGCCTGCAAATTATGCCAGAAAAGCTCTTGACCTTTAGAAAGTGATCTGTAATAGATAAATTGTCCAGATTGTTAATGCCTCTTATAATTGGTGGTGGTAAACTTTTTTAAAATTAAAATTCACTCTTTTGGAAGGATGGGAGAAGAGGAGGATTGATACATGGATGTATATATATAAATTTTAAAATATAAGTATATATAAGTATAAATGTATATAATCTCTGCTTGTATAAATTTTATAAATGTATATGTGATTGTTTGTATAATAACATTATAAGCCTATAAAACTGGCAGTGTAATTATGATCATGCTGATTTTACAGGAGAGGAATCTGAAGTTTAGAGAGATTAAGTAAGTTCACTGCACTATGTAGCCGGAATATGGTGCTGTATCAGACATCTCAGGAAACTGTGATCTTTTACATTTTACTGTGTATCTATCTATCCATCCATCCATCCATCCATCCACCCATTAACTGCATTCAACAGACCAGTTCAGGGCTACCTATTGAAAGATAGATCAAACCATACCTTCCATAGGGAGCTCACACCTGATTGGAAGAGATCAACAGTAACTTAAGGAGAAAGTACTCTGCATTCCAGTCAAGGCTGGTAAATATGCAAAGACAGCAATTTCAGAAAAGGCTGGGGAGTTCCAAGTGCTCTTTGTCACTTCCCATGCCTGGGACATTGTGAATATTCATGGAGAAACAAGGCCGCAATAGCAGGCTAGGGCTTCTCATGAAGATTCCTGAGGATAGCACTATGAGACTGAAAAAGTTTTACATAGAGAAAATCAACTTTAAAAAAAGAAAAAGAAAAAGTCAGAAAATGGGACACTGTGTATGGGATGCAAACAGAGAAGACTGCATGCTAAGACGTGTGAAAGGTACAGCGAGGTATGACTGGTTGTAAAAG
This sequence comes from Tympanoctomys barrerae, assembly GCA_002564285.1. Taxonomy (NCBI): domain Eukaryota; kingdom Metazoa; phylum Chordata; class Mammalia; order Rodentia; family Octodontidae; genus Tympanoctomys; species Tympanoctomys barrerae. The sequence goes on from NDGN011462717.1 coordinate 8,976, forward strand.
CAAGGCAGGACCTGTTGGGATGTGGAAGAGTTAGCAAGCAGTAGGTAATGATGATCATTCAGGATGACTCTGCAGTGTTTGAGCTGAGGGGAATTTACAAATAATATGTCATTTATCTGGATAAGAAATTCAGGAGAAGATGAAAAGCAATATTTGCCCCATGACAAAATGCTTAGTAGAAGTTGTTCCATTATTATAACCTTGATTGTACCAGGCCTGTGCTGTAAAATATGGTACCTCCTTATGGAGCAGGGACACCTAAAGTACAGCTTTTCTAATCGGGTGCATGCCAGTAATCCTAGAACTCTGGGAGGTTGTGGCAGGAGGATCACAAGTTCAAGCCCAACTTGGACAACTGAACAAGACTGTCTTTCAAATAAAAAATAAGAAAACTAAAGCTTTGGTGTAGCCCTGTGTGAAGGCCCTGAGTTCAATCCTCAGTACTACCCCCACCAGAAAAGGATATTTCATGCCAAGTAAAATATATTAAGATTTTGTTAACTTTATCTTGCTTTCAATTTTTATAATAAAGTGTTACATTCGTAGCAGGCATTATATTTATGTTGAATAGCACTGCCCTAAAAAAATCAATCTGAAATTGATGTTTTAAAATCTTAAGGCAGCAACAATTTGGAAGCAGCACCTTGAAGTTTCCTTTTGTTACTCTGGATGTTTTTAAGAGTTCTTTATGGCTAAAGTGACATGGACTAGTTTTTGTATGTTCTAGCCCTTGAAGTATATCCACTGCATAATCAGAGGCCTGGGTATTTCTAAAATCTACTAAGGAAATTCACAAGAGGCTGAGCACAGGCAACATGTATGTGTGAAGAAGAGAGAAAGAAGTCTCTGGAACTGTAACAAGGACCAAACAAGTGAGGTGCTCAACCAAACCGTGAGAACTCAACCTAATCCCCTGGGTGTCTGGCAGCACACTGACCTAACAGATGACCTCACAACTGAACGCTAGTTGTGCATTGTGTTCTAGAACTCTCTATGCCAAACTCATGAAGTGCCCCGTTCTTGGTCAATGTAATGCTCCCTACAATGTGTTTATTCTTCCATAGTTCAGGAAGGGACCTCAGAAAAAAGAAAGGTCCACAGGTAACAATTCCCTCCAACATGCTGCCAAGATCCATCTAACTGGGTAAGGTACCAGCCTTGTAGCTGGGTTCTGGGAGTTTCCCCTTCTTTGTGCTGACGTCTTGGTCTTTTGGAGCCCAGTGTTCCCTGGTGATACACTTCAGTGTAGTACATTCCTGTTCTCCCAGCATCTCCTCCTGTGTCTCCTTCATTCATTCTTTCACTCTAGAAAAATGTATTAAGAACCTGATGTTTTCCAAGTCCTAGAGCCTGAAACATCCAATATGAAGAAAAGACTACCTGTGTGTCTGGAAGTTTTCCTTGAAATCTCTGATAGTAGATCTTAAGCGTCCTCACCACCTGAATTACGCGTGTGCATCAAATCATCTTGTAATTTTAAAAAAATATTTGCAATTTGTATTTATCAATTGTACCTCAATAGAGGGGCAAGCTGACAGTCCTCCTGTGTGGGTGTTTTGTGATGATTAAATATGAAAATACATGTAAATGTTTAGACCATGTGCAGCACGAAGGGAGTTTCACAGAGCTGCTAGGAGCATTGTTGATGATGAGGGCAATAAAAAAAAATCTGACCGAGGTCTCTGTGACCAGCTTACCCAGGGGCTTCCATGCACTCTTCCTAGAACCCAAGTTCCCTAATCTGCCACTCCCTTTTCATGACTTCAGCTGCCCCTTCTTGTTGGATACTTTGCTAAGTCCTTGGATTATGGTTGACATAGACCTTCTCTTAAGCTATGGAAAATCTTCAACTCCCTGGCAACATAACGCCCCTATTGTGTGGCAGGAAGCTGGACTGAGGTCTTCTTCAGGCTGCGAGCTCCTTCTGGTCACCCACTCCCTTTCTGGCCAGCTGGCCGGAGTCCTCGCTTACACTTCGATCATTTGCTGCCCTCTTGCAGCTGACTGCCCACTGCAGAGGCAGAACACATTTATGTATTTGGTGCAGGGTGTCACTATGCAGCTCAGACTCATAGCGATCCACCTGTTTTCAGCCTTCCCAGCAATCAGATTACAAGTGGGCGCCACCATGCCTGGACTCAGTCACTGGCTCAGTGTGCCCCAGGGGTGGGGCTGGTGCTGCATACAGGACCAGGTATCGAACCCTGGTCTCTGTGCTTGCCAAAGCAGGCACTTAGTCCAGAGCCCGAACACAGAAGGGACTTTGAGCTTGCTGGAACCAGGGCTCACACTATCAGATGGTGAGAAGATGCCTGCGGAGGAGAGCAGACCTGGCTCAGGATGTCATCTCTACGCTGACTTTTTTCTCTTTTTATTTCTGCGCACCTTCCATCTTAAGAGAACCCTTTTTACCCTTTAGACATTATTAGAGGGTCATTTCCTTCAAAGAAAAACAAAATAAATACCTTATCTTTTTTTTATCAGATTTAATGATCAGTGATGTGAAATGTTTAAAATGCATACCCACAGAATGCTTCAATATTACTTGTATGGCAATAAAATAAAAGTAAAATATGATGGGTACTATTTTTAAGTGAGAAAAAGAGACCTTCTGCATTGAGGTAATGACTTAGAAAGAAAATATCATTAAGTGGAAATCGTTGAGACTGGGTGAAGGGTGAATCTCCTACAAGAGAAGCATAGGAGAAAGACCTCTCCCTTCCTTGTTTTCTGAATCAGTGCTTGTTATGTAACTGTAATAGGAATGGTGCAGTATGCACACTGATTTATAGATTTGAACATTTTTAAATAATCCTACATGCCATTTGAGGAGTACCTTGAAATTAACCAAGTGCTTTCCTATTTTTTATCTTATTTGAACACCACAGCTACTCAATAATCAGTGAATTCATTATTAGAGTAGAATGGCCGAACTGTGAGGATTTTTGGAGACACAATCTATTTTATAAGTCATGAATCTGAAGTTTAAAAATTTGATTAATGAAGACTCTTTTGAACTCAGGTGCTAACTAATTCAAACTGGATTAGCAAACTGCATCTCCAAGAATCCGTCTCTATTTTGACTGTATTTTCCCTCTATCTTGGTATGACTTAAAGTTTGCTTCTTCAAAAATGATGATAAGGTGACACCTTCAGGCCCATAAACTACTCTTCACAATGAAATGTGAGGATTTCATTCCTAGTTGTTCTAAAAGAAGTTTTTTTAAATTGTATCTCGCCAGCCTGCCTTCAAGGACTGCCTATTTCTGGACAATCTCAGTGATTAAGGGGATGGAATGCTGTACTTGGTTAGGCCTGATAGAGTAGCCAGCCCCCTCACACCCCGTGCACTGAGAATAAGTCCATGAAGAAAGTTAAGGTGGTAACTGTGAAAGAAGCAGGGTGGGCAGTGTTGGTGTTGAGTATAAGCAATTCATATGAATTAAATAGCATTTCATATAGTGTGGTTCTTCACTATATGAGTAAATTTTGAGTTAAAATCTGCCACCACCACTGATGTACTTTTCCAGAACAGTAATTGTGTCTTTTCATGCCCTTATACTGGGGCCCATTGAGGTGGCTAGAGAGCCCAGAAGAGGGTTTGGTAACTTGCATTAAAGATTAAACAGGTAGTGTGTAACTGCACAGGAGATGTAACCAGAGAATCCTTTCTCATCAAACATTTTCCAACTTCACCATCTTTTTATTTTTATTTTTACTGAGACATGTCTGCACGTAATGCTTTCTTTCCTCGTGGAGAATAGGTACATGTTGCTAACACATTTTAGTTCTTTCCTTTTTGTTTTCATCCTCTTGCCTGGCCCTCCCTCCTCTTCCCTCCAGCTCAGTCTCCTTCCTTTTTGCAACAGTTCTATTTCCTTAGTTTTGTTTTTCTGTGTTTTGTTTTGCTCTTTCCATTTATTTTGGCTTTCTCAGATAAGAGAAACCATTCAATATTTAAGCTCGTGTGTCTGACTTATTTCACTTAACATTAGGCTGTCAAAGTTCTTCCATTTTCTACATTATTAGTGGGAAGATAAACTAGCGCAAACACTGTGAAAGTCAGTTTGGAGGCTCCTCTGAAGCTAAGCATAGAAGGTTCATGTGACTGTGCTCTGCCCAGTCCAGGTATCTTCCTGATGGAGTTAAGGGGGGCATCATGTCACAGCGACACATGCACACCCATGTTGGTAGCAGCACAGCACTCAACAGCTAAACCTTGGAAGCAGCCTGCATACCTAACCCCAATGCAAGGACAAGGAACACATGGCGCATATACATAATGGAGTGCCATTCTGCTGTGAAGAATAAACTCGAGTCAGCTGTAGAGAAACAGAGACAGTGTGCCATCTGTTTACCATATTTAAGTTTCCTTTTTCATACTCTCTCCCATCATTGCCACATGTGTTATTTGGTTAAACTTTTCTAGGGGATAGTTCCATTTGTCACCTAGTACTTGTATTTTATTTATTTGGTACCAGTTCTCACTCTGCAGGTCAGACTCATAGTGGTCCTCCTTTCGCAGCCTCCCCTGCACTAGGTTTATAGGTGTGCACTAACACGCTGGATGTTGGTGGCCAGCTCAGTGCAGGGCCGGCGCAGCATGTGGTACTGGGCATCAAACTCAGGTCCTCGTGCTTGCCAGGCTAGTGCTTAGACCACTGAGCTGTCTCGCCAGCCTGTGCTTGTATTTTAGTAGCTTGTAATGTATATTGCTTGAAGGAGTGATGGAATTTGTGCATTTCACTGTATTAGAAATAATAACTACATTAAGACTTACTCTTCCCTTTCTAATTTTTTTTAAGATTTTTACATATCTGAGATATTATTAGTACAATTTTATTTGAAGTAGTAGAGTGTTAAGAATTGTGGAAACATTGTTGTTGTGTTTCATGCATGCATTCTTACAAAGGACACTTAACTCCCCTACCACAAAGTGCAACTCTCCACAGTAGCAGCCAAACCAGCAAGAGGGCCACTTTGGAGGTGGTGGTGCAAAGCCCTGTTGAAGGAGGGTCACTGTTTTAGCCATATGCTGCTGCATACAGAAACTTTAAAAGCAGATGCATCCATCACTTTCAAGTACTATTACGTCCCCGAGAGTCTGTAATTATGCATGTTCAATCAGAATCTAATCTCAGGATTTACTTTTTCATTCATAGCGCCAAGCCCAGGAGAATTCTTTTAATTTTTACACCTTGCAGCTTTGGTGCTTTCTTTGTTACTCTTCCTACCTCTGCTAAGTGAAGAACCAGCTCGGTGGGGTGTGTTTCTTTACAGCTGGAGTCAGGGGAGTCCTTGTGAATCATCTTGTCAGGAGAGCCAAGAATCATCAGGGTGTGCTCACGACACAGCCCTTCCCCTGCTTCCCCCATAAACAGACAGTCCAAAAAACACACTATTTCCGAAGATTTCCTCTTAAAGTGGCAGAATTTTGCTGTTTTTTTAAAGTAATTTGTTGGCTCCATCTTTATACAATGGTTTTTAAAACAGTATTGCACATAAAGAACATCTACTGTAGAAGGGAAACCCACGTACATTGATTTACTCGGTGACAATGTATTGAATGTGGGCTGCGTGCTAGGTACTATTCCCAGGAATCAAGAAGATAGACCAAAAAATTATTTATTCTCATTACAAATAAATAACTCTATTGGGAGGAGAAGGATGCAGACAATAAACAAATTACTAAAATAGATAGTATAATAGATGGTATTTAATGATAAGGAAGAAAAAGTAGGAAGTGGAGATAGGTTAGATGTAGAAGGAAATACTAGAAATTTAACTCTGCCTCTCTCGCTTTTAGAAATATCATTGGATCTGATCTGGCGTCTATGTACATGGTATCCCTCCTGACTAGATGTTTCAATTAGGGGTGTTTCTTGCCTTCTCACATGAGCCCACAGCCACACCTTGGGGATCTGGGAAATGTATGTTCCTTCAAGTTAGCTTTTGCCTATGCTCTTACAATTCATCTTTTTAAGTTTTTATTTTAAAAACTAGATAATTTCCCTGCTGGATTTCTTATTTTTCATTTTTTAAAAAAATATATTAATCTTCCGAGTTATCTGAAAATAGTTGGTCAAAAGTATCTGACATAATCAAACTATATTTTTACCATAAATTTGTATGCCAGTACATTTAATTTAGCTGTAAAGGGAATAGGTGAACAGCACATGACCAGCACTACAACTTTTCAAGAAGAATGATGCCCTCAAAGAACTACTCAAGGATTCATAAGCATTAAAACAAGTGTTGGCCCATGATTTGGGGGTGAGTTAGGAGGAAGTATCCTCATGTGTGCCTCATGCACCATAGCATGGAACAAGCCAGTCAGTAAACAGAGCAATCAATACGTGTTTTTTTATTTTTTGTTTTCTGTATTTAGGGCAGGGTCTACAGGTTGTACAGGGTCTCACTACGTAGATCGGACTGCTAGTGATCATCCTGTTTTAGCCTCCCAAGTGCTGGAATTACAGGCATGTGCCACCATGCCCAGTCTCAGTTGCCATCTCAGCACTCTCTGGAGGTGGGCCCACACAGCACACCAGGGATCAAGCCCTGGCCGCTGCACTCTACCTAAACAAGCACTTTAGTCCCCTGAGTTATCAGGCTGGCCCTTGAATGCATGATTGTAGGAGAAGATTCTCATGTGCAGTAACCACACGCAACCTGGCCCAGGGGATGACAGAATGGGATGTGTTGAGAGGAGTTTTAAAGGTGAACTTGAAATGGGTGGGCTTTTGAAGGAGACAGTGATGATGTCAGAGGACTGACAGGCTGGTCTGAGATAGTCGTGATGGGTGCTCATCTATCTTAGAATCAAAGAACAGTGAGGTTGTGGAGTCAGCAAATCTAGCTGGTGATCAAAATCTGGGAGCAGAGTACAGAGGTCATTACTGGCCCTTGAGCGTAAGACTCACTGCTAAAAGTGATAGCCAGATAGTACAACAAAACCAAGGAAGAATGACATCATTTAGGGTCAGGAGAAATAAGAGGCATGAAAGGAGGAAGAAGTTGTGGGAGTTGAGGGGCTAGATGGACTATGACATTGTGTTCTGAAGGATTTCACTGAAAAGGAATCGTTTTCATTCATCCCAACCTCCACATCCTTGTGATTTTCCTTACCAAAATAATCCATGCTCAGTAAATAGAGCCAATGTAAGGAAGGAGGTGGGTTCCATGACCAAACGCCAGGCTGTACAACTGCACTGCCTGTGAAACATATAGTGATGAGCAAAACTTTTTACTATCCTTTGTGCCTCCCTCGCATACAAGTCATTGAAACAACCCTAGAAACAATTTTCACCATTTTACAAATGAAAAACAGTGAGGTTCCGGAACTTGCTCAAGGTCACCCAGCCCTTTAACGATACATTCAGGACTCAAGGCAGACACTGACTCTTCAGCTCTGCTGTTGGCCACTTGCTGCCCTCTCTTTGTACAATGGCTCTGTAAGTCGTTAGATGTAACCTTGCTTTTTTGTGGTGGGGGTGAGGATAATTTCCAGCAAGTCTCTTCTATACTACAGTTCTTAATTGCTACATGTGTCATCCTTAAACATTTCCCACTAGATGCTCTTAATCGGCAATTTTCTATGCTTCTGTCACCCCTCTAGCTTTGCGGACCTCATTGTGTGAAGCAGAGGCAGCCTCCTTTCCTTGGCACTGTGAAGGGCATCAGAGCCCTGACTGGATAAGCAAATAACACAAAGCATGTGTGTTATGCCCACTCTTTTTCATATCACAACATGCAAGAGACTCAGAGCTGCTAAGTGCTTTTTAATCACCCTAGCTTTGCAAGAGTTTGTCCTAATAACACTTCCTAAAGGGCATCATTGCTTCTACAAAAATATTTTCTCATAGAATATTTGTAAAGAAAATGCCTGATAAATCTTGTCTTGGACAATTGCACCAAGTATTGATTTCTTTAGAATTGTTTCAGCAGAGTCAGTCTTGCTTTTTATAATAGACCTGAGATTTTGATGAGTTCTTGGAGGCCACCTCTGCTCTGCTCTTAACATGTGATCTCCCACGGACATGCTATGAATTGTGTAGCAGATAAGACTCACGAGAATTGTAATGTGTTGGAGAGTCATAGCTGTTTTCATTATCCTTGAAAAGGAAAATAAAATTGGCTGATTCGAATGTTAAGGACAAGTTGATATAACTGTCCATAGGACCTGAGAAGAACATAGATTTGGGGCTATTTTTTAGAACTTTAAGAACATAGTGTTCAAAGCGCCTGTAAGATTTGCAAAATCCCTCTGAGTTATTAGCTGAGGAGAAAAGGATCAGTATATTCAATACTCACCAATTCAAGATGTCCTGTGCTGTCTAAATAATGACCTAAATATGTTACACATTTTCAAGCAATTGCATTCAAAGAAAACAAAAGGCAATAGGTGCAAACAGCCAGCAAATAAGATCCATCAAGTGCGTTTTGTAACCAATTTGTTAAATCAGTGAGAAAGACAGTGCAAATTATTGTAGTGCTTCAATCAGACTGATGCTACCGATATCAAATGAGGTTTTTTAATGGCATTAATCCCATTAATGTGGTTATTTTTAAGTAAATTCTCAGGTATATGAAAGGAACATATGGTTTATGGTGATTCTTGTTAATAATCAGAAGAATCTGTAAATAGCAGTGTTTATTTTGGTGATGAAGATGTTACACAGAAGAATGAATACAATGGAAGAGAACCAGGAAGATGAGAAAAAAAATTTTAAATAAAATAATGTCCTGTGAGTATCCACTCACTAATGTGATGAATAGCGCTTTGACATTAAGAATATTATAATCCTTGAGCCAGTGAGAAAGTGTTGTTTTGGATGTTTTATTCTGATTTTTGTCTGTACTTCCTTCTGCCCCATCCTGTGAGAAAATGAACACCATATTATCCACGATGGTGATATTAAAAATATTGTAAAAGGGCCAGCCAAATAGTTCAGCTGATTGAAGCGCCTGCAAGCAAGCGCAGGGGCTGGGACTTCAATCCCCAGGCCAAAGTTCTGGCCCAGCTTCCGGGATATGCTGAGACTGCAATTGAGGTTGGGCATGGTGGTGCGCCCCTGTAATCCCAGCTCTTGGGAGGCTGTAAACAGGTGGATCACTGTGAGTCCAATCTAGCAGTGAGACCCTGAACACCCTCTAGACCCTTCCCTAAAGTACAAAAACAACAACAACAAAAACATTGTAAAATAGGTACGACCAAGAGAGAAAGCCGACAGAAGGGACAGTTGTGCTAAACACCTGGCTGGGACCCACAGGCCTCTGTTGTACCTGCCTTCTGACTCTTCTGGCTCCTTTGATTACCGTGGCTCTGGATAGCTCAGCTGTGCTTCAGGTCAACATGGGCATGGGCAGGAGAGACAGGAAGGGTGCAGGGGTGGATTCACTTTGCTCCTGCCTGTCCAAAATGAACAACCCCCCCATAAGTTGGATCACATTTTTCTTTTATTGGAAAGGGAACATTTGGAAAGCAAAGAGTAAAGGGAACTGTCAGCCAAGTGGGAAAGAAGCTTTGTTTTGTTTTGTTCTTTACCATTTATTACCCAAGTGACCTTGATGAAAAACACTCTCTCTGAGAACCGGTTTCCTTATGTGGAACAAAGAAACAAAGGGCTCGCCAATAATACACTATGTGTAAAAATGCTGTGTAATCTGTTGAATTCTATATAAACATGGTGTACTTGTCTTATACCTTAGAACAGTTCATATTGTAAAGAAACTCAGAAATAAATTGTCACTTTAAGGGATTAATGTTCTCCTAATCTAGCAAGCACATGTTTTCATATGGTGAGGGCTTTTTATGTTTTTTAAAAGATAAGCCTCTGGAATTAAGTCACTCTTTTCCAGTTCTGCTGGTGCTAAATCAAATACATATTTTGTGCCATTTACTTGTGTTATATTTCCATAGGCCTACTCGGTGACCCTCAAGTAGTGTGCTTAAGCTTAAGTTTAAGCTGTGTGGATAACAGAATCACCATAATCGAAGGCAGAAATGTAGATCCCTCTGCTCAGAGGAGGGTTGTTTTGGAGATGGTGGTCCAGTTCCCTTGGCCATTTAGGGCCTCTGGCCTAAGATAAGTAGGTTGAGAAGGAGGAAATTTGCACCACTAGGAGGCTTGTTGCCAGCCCTGAATTTTAGCATCCAAGGCTAGGCTTATGTTGGGCAAAGGGAACAAAAGGTTTCAGGCAAAAAGGCTGACTGAGAATGGCTCCCAGGGAAATCTGCACAGCAGAGAGGCCAGACTGGGCAGATTCCTTCCCTTCCTGGAAGAGGATCCTTTCAGGTAGCTCATTTCTGGAGCTGAGTCTGAGCTCATTAACAAGATATGTTTGCACTGGCTTCCCAATCCAAGGGGAAAAAGAAAAATCCCCTAGCTGGGGCCCTCAGGAAGCTTTTAAAGTGCTCTAGGATGGGTTATGATGCCTGAAGAAAAAGAGGACATTGTAATAACTCTTCAGCTGTTTCCTTGGGACCAGACGACAGAGCTTTTTCAAATAATTGCATGTACCAGTACATTGGAAGGGGAATGTTTGATAAATTTAGCCTTGAGGAAGAAGCAAATTAGATCTGAGTTTGTATAACAGCAGAAGGGCAAGAGATTCCTGTATGAGTTTTTTGAGTTTTATTTAAATAGACATTAATAAAATGGACCAGAGTGGTAATGTTCCATGGACAGGATTTTACTAATACTGTTTGACAGCTGCCTATTCTGAGTGCCTGGATTTTAGGAAAGAGGTGAGATTTGGGGAAGGATCTTGAAGAGCACCAACTACAAATATTTACCTCACTTTACATAATACCCCATTTCTGTGACACTGAGGTATATATTTATTTAGAGCAAAACATATCAAAGAGGTTAAAATGTTTCCAAAGATGTTCTGTAGAGATGGAAATGACAGGGGTTGGAATCTTAAAAAGACGTTGTTAACTGGAGCTGTACAAACATTAGGTTCTGCCCTACCGTCCATTCAAGATTGGTTTTCTGTTGAGCACTGGTGGTGGATTGCTTTGCATAGATGGTCCCCGGTAAGGGAATTCTGTTCTTTTAAGAACTTCTAGGTAGATGCTTATTATACAGAGATGTTTTTCAAAAACAAATTATTTCTCTGTTAGACTTGAAATAGAAAGCATATGCTTCAGATTAGTAGGTTGAAAGTGTTTGAGTTAATATTGAACTTATGAATGAAAAGAAGGCTGTATCTCTAAATTTGGAATATTGGAAGTTATTTTAGAAACCAGCTTGAAAGGATTTTTCTTTTATAACAACTTGAAGAGTACAGAATAAAACTGTGTGAATAATTCATACAGTCCTACAAATATTAATCAAATAGTTTAGACAGTGATATGTCTTTTCATTTTCACTAAATGACTTTTTGTTGTTTTTTTTAAGTTCCTGGGCAACTGAAAGTTTGTGTTAACTCCTGTGGGAGTGTTCTCAATTTTGATTAAAATTCCCTAGCAAGTGTCAGTTTGTATCAGTACATCATGAGTAGGCTGGTGCTGACAGATGAAGAAATGTGCTCCGCCTTCTTGTCACTTTGTGAATGGATGGTGAAGGGTATGGTAATTTGCTCTTCACTCCAGTGGAGCAGATAAGCAGGAGTGTCTGCTGTCGCAGGACCATTTTATTTGCATAATGAGAAGAATGGTTTGGAGGAGGGTTGCTTGAGAATAGGATAATGAGGCACATTAAAAATAGAAGTACTTGGCCCTGTTTGCTTTTATTCCAGATATCTTTAGAAACGGTCTTGCCTGTGTTGCTTTCCAGCCAAGAGCCTTTTGGGGAAAGGTGATTAAAGGGGTTGGGACTGCTGCCGCCTGCTGTCCCTCCTGCCAGTGTCTTCCCCAGCCCTTCCTGCATTGCACGCACAAACCTACACTCGTTGACCCTCCTGGATTTCAAAGTGCTAAATAGATTTTTGTGTCTCAATTAAAGAGTTGCTTCCCTTCTATAAGCAAAAGTCTGATTCCCGCCTACATCCCAAAGATAAACTACCTTCCTCTGTTGCCTTCATTTAGGTGTTGCTATCAAGGAACGTAGTCTGTGATACATACATTTTCCTCAAGTAAGAAAACAGCATTTCACTTGTATTCCTTATTAAAGGAAACCTATAAGGAATACTGATTGATGCTGAGAAGGCAAGAGGTGGCAGTGGCTGAACTGAAGGGAATACATCGCCTTTTGCCTGAGAGAGTGCACTGCACAGTGCTTAGTGTTAGATTTATGGAATGGCTCCTCTCTCAGCGTTGTCCCAGCTTTACACAATTTGGTGCTTTGTTGCTATCGAAACAGCCTTATTCTGTAAGCCACTGTGAGTGTGCAGGGGGAGGAGGCTGTGGCGGGCAGGGGTGGTGGTAGTAGTAGTGAATGACACAGCTTTGCCGGATGACATGTAGCGGACCTCTGCATCAGCCAAGAGGAATTAAGCTTTGTCACTCCCCACTGGGACTACCTTTCTCCTGGTATGTGCGCAAGGAATTCATGTGCTGCTGCCGCCGCAGCCACCAGAGCAGAGCCCTGAGTACAGTTTGCCAGAGAAAGCAGTGAGCAAGAATGATAGCTGTCTCTTTTAAATGCCGCTGTCAAATTCTGAGGCGACTTACTAAAGGTATTGTGCTTTCCTTATTATTCACTCAGCGAGTCTGTTGCAGCATCCTATAAACACAGTTTAATGTTTTTTTTTTACTTTCAATACGACTGGCTTTGCAATTATTCTCAGCAACAAAGAACTCAGAGAAAGATGTAAGATAGATAGATAGATAGATAGATAGATAGATAGATAGATAGATGGATGGATTTGGCTTTGCTTTCTGCCCATACATCCTGGCTACATTTATGCTGAAATCATGAAACCAGGTTATGTGATTTTTTTTTAATGACTTCATTCCGTGCTGAAAAGAAAATGTGTTTGAGTCCGGTGCTGAAGTTATTATTGGAAACCGTCATTTCGCATGCTGATTAACTGGTCAAGAGGAGTCAGGTGTGCATTTGTGTCCTTCCTGTGCTACATGTACTAAATGCAGCTGGCAGCATAAGGACTCATACACCTGGTGACCCCACAGAAAAATTGTTTATTCTATTAATTCTTAGCATCTCATAAGCTTTTTCCCAGGACAGCTTTAATTTTCTTAAGTGTTAAAATTACATGTTCAAAAATATATTTTCAAATGCCTGTGTGCTGTTTGAAGAAGTTTTCTTTCAAAGTAAAAATCATTACTCTGTATCTTAGTATCAAGAATTATGGCTTATGAAGGTCTCTCTTGGAACTCTAAAATATTCATTAAATCTCTTTGTAGTATTTAAAATGTTTTCGTTTGAAATCACTGCAGTTGTTGTATCTCATTTACTTTTTGTACCTACTATTGCAAAGTTAGTAAATGGCTGCTTTAAAAATCCGGATGGATGGATGGATGGACGGACGGATGGATGGACGAGCAGATAGATGTTCTCTTGAATTATACTAGATACTACCTGTACCATCTCAAGATACTCCCTGAGCTAGTATCTTCTTTAGAGAAAAATGCATTATTAAAAAAGAAACTTCACCGTGAATAAAAGTATGTAGATGTAAATGTCTTTCTTTTCTAGCCTGTAATAGAGTACTGTCAAGTAATTAATGGTTGTAATTATGCTCTAGAAGCTCTGAACCTATAAATATGTTAATGGATGCTATTTCTATCAGTTGAGTTTGACATCAGAGTTCCTCGATCACCAGCAGTGCAGCTAAAAATGCAATTAATATTTTATTTGGAAGAAAAATGAACACAAAGCAAATAGTGAGAAATAGATTTGGAGTCAATAACAGGAAAGAGAATAAATACTATATTCCAATTTACCAAATGCATTTCTAAGTTGTATAGATAGCAGAGTGAGTTCTTTGAAAGGATTTTTTTGGAAGAATGTAAGAAAGACTATCCATTTTAAATTAGGCTGTTAGTATGGGGCTGTAAATTCTGTTTGCACTTTATCCTGTGCAATTGGTACAAACACAATTTCTTTTTACAAATCACAATTAAGAGGCTATTTTTTATGCTATAGGTTTCTGTAAGGCTTATGAAAGATACGTCTCTTATTCTGAAAAAGTATCTTTTCCTAGCCAATTTTAGCATTTGCTCATCTTGGCATTGAGAAAATGATTTCATTCTTATACCATAATCATGAAACAATCACTGTTTTCTATTCATGTGTATCAGAAATTGTTTTTTAAGTTCTACATACTAAGAAGATGGTGAACCCAAATACCTTGGGTACTTAACACTACTTTTAACTTTTCTCAGTTTTCTGAATCTTGTGGAAACCTTGATCTCTTCAAGGGAAGGAATCAACTCAATTGAGCTGCTAAAACTCTAGACGGTTGAGGCACGTGGTGACATTTTCTTTTTCCTTACCCTCCCCCATCTTTATGTCTGCTCCATTTGGTATTTAGCATAAGCCTGCCAATTCATGATTAAAATAAAATCTCAGTGTGGAATCAATTTGCCGTTATTGGGCTCCTCTTCATGTTTGGCTGGACATTCATATATTTGCACAAATGTGTTTGAGTAGCGTGACGCATTACCTTGGCATCCATAGACTCATCAAAGTTTCAGCAGTGCTACTTGTTGCTCCTAAGTGGATCCACTAAGTCCCAGATCCCACCCTTGCTCATGGTGACAGATTTTTAGGCTGCCATCCATCTAACCAAAACCTTAAGCTTGTCCCTGTTTGGTATTTCAGGCTGGAGATGGATGCATGGTTGGATGGAGATTTTTGCATCTCGTCCTTCTACCCCCACAACACCCACACCCTCACCTGCTCCACCCAGGCATGCCTCTCTCTTTATCTCCTTTGAGGACTGCACTTGATACTCACTCTTCCAGATACTTAGCACAGCGCTCTGAACATAAGATGTGCTTAGAAACTGTCTGTTTAAATGAACTGGGTTTGTCTAGTTGAAAGTAATGGGACATATGAATTTTCTCGGATTTCTTTGGAAATGATTCCAGAGTTTTATTAGACCCCTTGCATCTAAAATTGTACCTGTATCTTGGGAGGGAAGAGGTTTGTTTTATGTCTTTAAAACTACTTTGCTACTTGTAGTTGATATTATCCCTAAGAAAAAGCAATAAGACAGTTGCATTTTTTTTTAATTTTCTGAAGAAGAAAAGGATGAGATTAAAGGAAAAATATCTCATTATAAATGTCAGTCTTAGTGTTTGAATTTATTATGTTCACTTATCACTTTCTTCATTTAACAAATACCTATTCAGTTCCTACTGTGTACTAGGCACTGACATTTTCGCACCATTATTCTGGGCATATAAAGCATATATTATATTTGGTACAGGGTCTCACTGCGCAGCTTGGACTCATAGTGATCCTCCTGTCTTCAGCTCCCCCAGCACTGGTACTACAGGTGTGTGTCACCACACCTAATCTCAGTGACCAGCTTAGTGCACCTGGGGGCAGGACCGGTGCAGCATGTGGTACCAGGGATTGAACCCTGGTCCCTGCACTTTCCTAAGCAGGCCCTTATATCAAGTATTTTCAATCAATTTGATGTTGAACAATAGTAAACACACTGATTGAAGAATAATTTTGAAATATCTATAGAATATGTATTTTATAGGCAAATTCATGTGTCACTCACACATGGATACATGATTCACAGTTAGCGTGGACCATATTGCAGGTGAACTTAACACTTTTCAAACTTAGAAACTGAATTTTTGTCTTATTAAGGCCTCAAGTAACTGTTTCAGCTATTTTTGCCTTTTCATACCCCCACCAATATATAGCAAGAAGAAAATAACCGTTGCCCAAAAGACCTGTCCCTGCAACGATGACAGGAACATGGAGTCACAAAAAAACTGACTACTGTCAAAAGCATTCCTTTGCTCCTGACACTGAAATCCAGAGAAGACATGCTACCACTCTTCTCCACTGCCTCTAGATGAAGCATGTCTACCGACTGCCTCACCTTGCAGCTAAATCCAAAAATAACATCTCAGCTTCTCAGCCACGTCTGACGAAGGAATTTTCTTGTGTGAGTCAAGCGTGGCTGCTGGCGTCTACCTGCTTGGCTGCTTACCTGTGAGAGTCCTGCTGGGGGCTATCACACTGCAGGAGAAGACGACCTGGGCCTCCAGAGGGAGTGTACCCTCATGCCCTTGCAGGCTTTGTTCTTTTGTTTCCACTTGTCACGATGCCATTACTGTGCTTCGAGACAGGTTGGCCTTGTATGTAAAGAAACATTTGCTCTGGTGCTGACTGCTGCGACTGCTTCTTTCTCTCTCAGGCAATCCTCTTTATAGTTCAGAGATCTGGACTTTTCACGCTCCGCTGGCCATGGCATTTCCCATCCCCATGCTTTGCTCTACCAATGTCAACAACAGCCAATTAATATTTACTGACATTTCACAGAGTATGACTCTGATCACCTTTTATGTCTTTTGTTATCTACTGCAGCTCCCAATTTTCACCCCACAGACTTAAAACACTCACATCCCAAATCTCTGCCTTCATGTTAGTATAAATTTTAATATTTTTTATCAGAGCTGGCCTGAGTGTCATTTTATTTTTAATTATTTGCCCTCACATTCTCTCTCTTTCCAAACACACATATGGCCTTGAATCCAATTAACCATCCAGGCCCTTTTCCCCTTAGCTTACTCCAGGCAGTCCTGTTGACTTGCAGCCCAGCAAGGTGTCAGAGCGAGATGTTTGTGGCCAGCCCCAAGTGCTCACTGGTGAGTCTTCTACTTGCTTTCTCCCTTCCTCTTTGACTCCTTCCTGGTTTCTCCTCATACCTTTCTCTTGTGCTGCCTGGACATTTACAAGAATTGCTTTCTCCACTGGCACTGAGAATTAAAATTAAAAGGCTGTGTGTTTGGATCACACCCACATTCTCTTCTTGTCAGTCTTTGATCTTAATTGTGCCCCAGTGATGGAATCATCATCCTTGGAAGGGAAGGTGAGACTTTAACCCAGGACTGGCCTCTGGAGAGAACTGAAACTCAGCATATTCACCTAGGAGTATTATTAATTCTCTCCAACAAGAACAGTCTCTAGTTACCTTTCAAGTAACTATTCAGGTCACCTGTAAGTCACTTTAAACTCTGAGATTCCTTGACACTCTGCTACCCAGAAAATAATTTCCTATCTGTAAACTCAATCAAATGTGAAATATATTTAATTTGTTTATTGTAATGAAAGAAGAGAAATGCTTTCTGCCTTTGCTGGCATGCAAAATCTCTTAATCCTAGCAACTCTGTATCCGTCATTGAATGCAGTGCCGTGGCCTGAATGTGATGGCTCCGTTTTCAATAGCTCAAATTTTCTGTTGAGGTCCCTCCACACTTTCCCATCTGTCTCTGTAATCTCATGGCTCCTTCAGCATTCTCTTCTAATGGCTCTTCATCTACTCTGTGATGATTCAGAATTGATTATCATCTGGGTTGGGAATGCTTTCTCTCTGCTGGATCTCATTTCTCCTGTCTGTCTATTCTCATCCCTTCTGCTAGCCCTCATGGCCTTCTCTGTCAGCTCCTGCCATCTGTAACAGCTTGACTACATCTCCACCTCATTAACTTTCCATCCCTCTTGAAACCTCACCTGAAAACATCTTTTTTCCTTTACGTCTACACTTAATTTCATATGATCAAAGCCATTTTATTTAACTTATTTGTCATTTTAGCCTGTAAACCTGCTTAAATAGTTTCCACTGAAACAATGCTTGAAAAATATAAGATCGTCTTATTTTGTTGGACTTTGACTTTGAATAGAATTTTGCAACACAGTACCAGGCAAGTGCTGTTCTCCAGCAAGTGTTAGGGGTAGTGCTGGCTGTGTGTGATGAATTTCTTGCTGTGCTTCTGGGACAGCGCTTTGAGGGGATTTAGGTTGAATAGTGGTTCAGACTGCTTTGCTCCTTAGTGGTCTGAAGTTTTCTTCTATAAAACTTGTTAGGCTTATCATAGTGGCATGTCTGTTTCTCCTCCATCATCTGACTAGGAATTCACTGCTGGAATGTTTTATTTCCTTTAGATGAAATATTTGGCTCTATCTTGCATGAACCCCATAGGCACCCAAAAAATCCAGCTTCTTCTGATATGACTGTGGCTGATCAGAAAGAAAAAGTGTCATTTTTCAAGGAAAAGGAAGACCAATTTAGGACAGGTATTGTAACACTTTGAAGAAAATGTTCAAAAGGAAGAAAAGTTGACAGTTCACATTTATTGAACCCTTACTATGTGCCAAGCACTATTCCAAATACTTGTAATAAAACTCATTCTAACAAAAATATTATTGACAGCACCAACATCATGCAGATTAAGAAAGCAGAATGTCCGAAGTTAAAGGACATTTCTAAGTTCACAGATACAGGAGGAGACATGGAACTACTCCACATTGAGAGGGGAGAGAGAACCACAGACCTACTCGTGGAGCAAAATAAGAAGAAATATACCAAAACAATATTGTGAACCTCGAAGCACCCATATGGTGTGAGAGGAACAAATAGACCATAAGCAGACAGCAGGATAGAAGATGTGTTACCCGTCTCAGCTTCCCATTTGTTACGTGTGCGGCTAAAGCAAACATCCTCATCACCAGAATAGTAATGCCAATAATAACCCCTGATCTTACTCATGAATCTCAAGGTTTTCATCTTTAAAATTAAAAAAAAAACTTATGAAATACATTTCATGAGGTCGTATGCTCGTATTAACTATGATAAAATTATCTAACTTTCTGTTGTAGCTGATTTATTAGAATTTTTTATCATAGTGAATTCACTTCAGTCTTGAAGAAATATATATTTTGATAATTTCTGACCATTCCAGAAAAGGCAAAATATATGCTTTCTTTCTGTTATTCATAAAACTTAAAATTTTATAATATTTATCCTATATTTTCTTGCCAATAATTTACTCATTGGTGCATATTAGTGCATTGTACATATTGTGTAGTTATTATAAGATAATGTGGCTGTGTAGTATATTCAGTTTTTAAATTATCAAATTTAAATCTCCAGTTTGTCTTCAGATTTTCATTCAGAGTTTTTTCATGTTTTGAATATTTGCCTATGTGTATTTTCACGTGTCTCATTATGCGTGCTTAATATATATACTGCACACATTGTATGCAAGACTTTTTAAGAAACAGAGGTGGTAAATAAAAAATCAGGAAGCAAAGTGGTATAAACACGCTGTAATATCTAAAAGCAAAGTGAGGATGAGAGTACAAGGTGAGAAACAGTCCTTCAGTTTTCTAAGTGGGTCAGCGCTGACCTTTGAGACACCTGGTAGAACAGAAAAGGCATTTCTCAAGCAAGACTGTAAGGGTTTCAGGCACTCGCAAGGGCCCTGCACATGGTTTATGCTCCTGGGAAGGCTGGCAGTAAAGGGCAGTGGGGTGGGGGTGGGGCGGAGGACAGGGCCACATGGGCTTAGGGAACAGTCTGCCCATGACTTTTCAAGGAAAAAGCCAACAGTGAGGCACAACTTCAAAATGCAAACTAGGGGAGGGATGATTCCTAAACAAGGTAGTTCAGGGAGAGGGAGTGAGCTTGGGATGCAGGTGAATCCCCTGAGGAGAGCAGGAACCCTCCTGTCTGAGAC
Source organism: Tympanoctomys barrerae (assembly GCA_002564285.1). Lineage (NCBI taxonomy): Eukaryota > Metazoa > Chordata > Mammalia > Rodentia > Octodontidae > Tympanoctomys > Tympanoctomys barrerae. The sequence goes on from NDGN011462717.1 coordinate 28,591, forward strand.
AGGAAGAATAGAGGAAGATTTTCAGGTAAATATCAAATAAATTATCCTAACTTGACTTTCTGAGTAAATCAGCAGCAGACTCTGAAAACGTATATTTTTATGAGCTCTTTGTCCAGAAATTTCTAAGTTGTTCTTTTGCATTAGAATCACCTGGGTAATTTGCTAAACTGTAGTGAGGATCCACCTCCAGAGATTATGATTTACCTGGATCGGGTAGTAGAACTATGCTGTAGAATTTTAACCAAACTCCCAAGTGTTTCTGCTGTGTAGAGTAGAGCCACTGACCTAAGTAGGCAGGAAATGGAGATGCCATGACCGAGTGTTACCCGCTTAAGCCTTCTATCAGGAAGTACCATTAAATGAGCACTAAACTCTCCTCATCCTCTTCACTTATGTCAGCCAGTGGGCTTCTCCAGCACCTCAGCTTAACAGAGTCAGCTCTTCTGATGTTTGCCATCAAAAGAGGCTCCTGGATATGGGTTATGACACATTTGCATTGTACATTTTCATAAGATTTTTAACACCTAGTTAAAAAATGACAGTTGACCAATACTTGTTCAGTCCTGCTCCTGAATGGCTCTCAGCCCACAGGACACAGTGCAGACTGCAGCACAGCCTTTGCACATGTGGTGCCCCAGCTGTGTGTCATGAAGGCCACTGCTGCTTTGGGGATTCTCAGTAGATCATTTTGTTTTGTGGTCCACTTCTCAAATCATCAGCCCTTAACAGTTGACATCAGTGTAAACTAGAAGAATGTCCAGGAAGGGATGAAAAGAAGTATTTCATTTTCATGTAAGTTTTCTTATTACTTAGGGAACTGTGTGATCTGGAGTGTGGTTTAGATCTGAGGTGCCCCCCCAAAGACCACATGTGTTCATAGGTAGGGACATTTGGAAGGTGACAACTATGGAGTGGGTTGTTGTTAGAAGACAGCAGCCCTTCAGAAGCAGTGGGTTCTGATAGGCATGACACGAAAGAGTGCATCTCCCTTCCCAACTTCTGTCTGCTTCAAGGTACAGCAGAGATCCCTTCTTGGTCCTCGTCTCAGTCCAGGAAGGTTTTTTGTTTGTTTGTTTACTTTGCTTTGCAGAACTGGGGATTGAACTCAGGCCCTTATGTGTATTTGTAAGCCCATGGATAAGTTACTGAGATCCTGTCAAGTTAATTCCAGTCTACCACTTCCAGTGCAAACCATAGCAAGAATAAAGACACTAAAGCATGTTTATAGTTATTGGGGAGTCAAGGGATCCTAAGTCCAGCCATGGTGATAGCTATCAAAATCCGGGTTATATTCAGTCGTGAAGGAGGAGTGGCGTGGGGATGAATGACTGAGAAGGGCAGGAAGTAGGTGAGTACTGTGAGCAGGGCTAGGTAGGAGGCCTGCATGTACCTCTGCGATATGCAGAGAGAATATGCAGAGCGTAATCTGCATTATGCAACCAAGATAATATCTAATGTTTTGGGGATGGTGCTTCAGCTCTGATGTGTAATCTCTCAAGCCCCAGGAAGTCAAAGCTTCTGTCTTGAGGCTCGATCCCAGCGGACAGCATGGAGCACTGGCTGGCTCTTCATCTTGTCTTGACCTGGCTCATATTAAAGAGCAGCAGGTGTGGGTTACCAAGGGAACATGTGTGCCGTCTTCAAAGACTACCACCAGCACCTCGGCTAGACCAATATCCATTGCTTAAAGCCAACTGAAGGGGTAAAGAAAGGTCCTAATCAGCTCTGTAGATATCAATACAGGGAAATAGGGTCAGGCACAGTTAAAATGGGAACAACTTCTCTTCTTTCAAGGAGAGTGGCCCAGATGGTTCCCCACAGCTGGCACTTTTCCTCTCCTAGGCCCAGCCTCAACCTGGAGCTGCCCAGCCTTACAAGGACTTTACTTCTAAGTAATGTGAGCCAAAATAAATTTCTCCTCCTTTAAGTTGTGGGTGATGGGTGTTGAGTCCAAGCAATGGTAAAGGACTCAGGCAGGAGCTAAGGCCCCCTGACTCCTTCTTTCCCTTTATGTTTAAAGAGAGAGTAATTAAAACCCAAGTTTACAAAGTTGTTCTGCTTCGAGTATGTAGAGTGCACTGCTTCTCTGGGGATCAGCAGGCTTTCTCATTATACCTTCTTCCTTCCTATTATTTCTTCCAATTTTAACTGAAGTTGATCTCCTCATTGTTAAGAATTCTACCTCTATTTGTACCCTGCAGGGGGTCTGTTTCTGTAGCCCCCAGTTAGCGGTAGACACATGCTGGTGCCAGATTGGACAGAGCCAATGTTTAAAGTTTTAAGGATTTTGTGAGCTCGTTATTAAACCCAACTATTAACAAGTTATATAAATATAAGTGAGCTGTACTAAACACAAATATCCAAAATCTTATCACTCTGTAATCATTACTTCATTTTATAATTTATACTTTGGATATCTACTATAGCTGTGTGGCAAGTAATAAAGAACATCATAGAAATAGAGGACAAATTTCTGGGATCTTAAGTTGTTATTAATAATGTGATGTACGCTTTCTTTCGAGGCTGTCAGAGGCCTAGAGGCAGGACTTGCAGTAGGAAGCTAAAAGCAGGATAAAGCTTGGCATCTTGATTCATTGTACATCTCTCCCCCTCCTTACCTTAAAATGCTGGATCAGATCCCCGTCGGCCCAGCATGTAGGCATACCAGTCAGCTAAGGAATGTCTGTATTACAAGGTGTATTAGACTTCAATTTACTTAGCTTCTCTTCTCCCTCTTCAGTACTGAGGACATTAACATAAGAGTAGCTAAAGTAATTTTCAGGGGTCTCAGGGATGCCCAAATGCCAGCTTTTAAAACATCCAGTTTGGAGCTCCCTAGAGCCATGCCTAGAACTGTAACTATTTTCCACTTCAGATTCTAGGAAGGCAGAGCTTTGCAGACCATCCATGTGCATATCACCTCCCCAACACAGGAGTAATTTCCCCGTGCTGGGGACTGAAGCAGCCCCCCTCCAAGCAAGAACAAACATCTTATGGGAACAAAATGGCCCTTCAAGCCATAAGGATTCTACCAGAGCCATGAAACCAAAGTGAAATAGTGATTCATAGAGCCCAACCCACCTCTGCTCACCCATAAGAGCTGGCCCTGTGCTGTGAGCCAGCCAGACTGAACCTCTGCCTCAGAGTGAGCCCCTTCCACATGTTCTGCTGAAGCCATTTACCTGTTCTCTCTTACTCTCAGATTCTCCCAGTGCCTCAAACTGAAATTCTTGTCTGTGATGGCCATCTACAAATGTACACTGTGGAGCCATCTACAAATGTACACTGATGTCCCTGTCTTTTCTTTGAGGGACTTCCTTAGAGCCCATGTACTAACAGAAATACCATGTGCAACATGTGGCTACACTTCTCTTACAAACTCCCTACTAAGTAGCATTAGTTGATAGCCCCAAATCAACAGTTGGAAGTATTTACAACAGAAAACCTGGCAAATGCTCTAAATCAAGGAATCCCTTTACCCAACCCCAAGGCAGATACTCAGCATTAACTAGTAGACCACTGAACAGGTACTCTTGACCTGTGAATTCATGTAACCTATGTAGACCACTTCCATTATACTTTCTAAATAGGATGGTAGTCATGTTTATCCATGTACAACCATCAGACTAGAAATTCCTTGAGGTTAATATACATGCTTTACTTATCACTTATATCATAGGCTTGTATGATTTGGTACAAAGGAAATGCCTGATGTATTCTGTTGGATGGATAGTGTCAATTTCTTTCTTTCTTTTTTGTATTTAGGATAGGGTGTACAGGATGTACAGGGTCTCACTGCATAGATCGGACTCATAGTGATCCACCTGTTTTCAGCCTCCCAAGAGCTGGGATTACGGGCGCATGCCACAGATAGTGTCAATTTCTAAAGATCTCTAGAATTAACCAATCTCACACATTCACTTTAGACTTAGAATGTCTCAGATACCTTGCCTTTCACCTGAGTTTCTGGTTTTTGAAAATGTTCTTTCATGTATTCATATCACAGAAGGAAGTAAGCTCCAGGGATATCCTGAGGCTCTTAAGCACCCCCAACACCTGCTAATTTCCCAGTTTCCCTTTTAACTAGAGGGGTGTTCCTTGCCCTCCCTCTCACCCTCCTTCTTGCAAAGCCTGCTCAAGGCTGGGGGAAGATACTGGCTGGATGCCAGGAACAGCACCAGGGAGCTGGAGGCTGAAGGACAAACTGTTGATAAATTCTGCATGACAAAATTCCCAATTGAATTCAATCTGGGGAATATTTAGGACCCCACAGAGTTTCTGATTGAATTGAGTCTCCTATTCTACCAAGCTAGCTGATTTCTTATAGCTCAAAAGTGAATTTTATTTATTGCCTTTGTTTTCTAACTGGTTTGTTGATGAATTTAATTAATAAACTGTGAGATTTGAGATAGTTTCAATGAGTAATTAATCTCCAAAAGTAGTTTGTAAGGTGCTGTTTCTCTGTGTTAAATGCATGCCTCCCAAATGTTAAAGCCTATGTAAGTATTAGTAACTACTGCTCACTGACTACCAACCTTTGCTTCAGTTACTTCCCAGATTATCAGCATGAAAGTGAAAAGGGCAGTGCTAACACAGGAGGGAAGGCTATCAAGAGAACAGTGGTTTTTGGAAATTTTTAGAAAATGGAAAGTAGATAAACCAAAACAAACATTACAATCCAGAGCAAATACGAGAAAACGGAAGGGTGTCACACACAAGGGCTGCAAAGTTGTGTTGTTTTGGGAGATCAGGAAGGAAAAAAGCAGAGAGCAGGATAAGTTTTTGCAGCAAGGAGTCTGAGGTGATGATGACCGCCAGAAGGCAGCCGCCCTGTTCTACTGTGGAGTTGGTGGGGGACAGGCGAGTGCTTGCCTTGCTGCCTCCATCAGCAGGAGCCTTACGGGAAGCCTGGCAGTTACTATGCCCTCCCTTCTATCTGGGACAGACTGGTAGGGAAAACAGCAATGTAACCTGCACTAGTTATTTGTATTAGGCAACTTAACTTTTATTAATAAACGTTAACTGCTAGCCAGAGACCACTGATATTTGAGGACTAACAACTGATCAGAAGAACACAGGTAATTTGGGAATAAAAGAGACATTGTAAAAAGTTATGAGTAGCCTCAGAAGCACTCAAAAAGGTGCTACTTCAGTGCATCCATGAAACAAGGCCAGAGAAGAGGGCAAAAGAGAAATGATAGACGTTTGAGGGGAATAAAAGCATGACTGCCCAAATAAATATTCACTTAAAGAACATGTAGAGGAAATGAAGGAAGATGCTTGCAAAAAATTATCTAAAAGATTCATCAGATACAAACAACTGTAACCTGAAATGCTTTGAGAGAATAGAGGGAAATGAGAGAAGAAATTATAATGGAAATTATTCATGTAAATTTCCATAATTAAAGGGTGTTTTCAGATTGATGGGGCCTTTTAACTTTGCCTGTGATGATTAGGAAAGACCTAGACCAATTCTGTTAAATTCTAGAACATTCAAAAACCTAATAAGACCTGAGATATTAAGAACTTCTCAGGACAATTAAAAGTAGATTTCTTACGAAGGAAGTAGAATCAATTTATCAGACTCGTTATCAACACAAGATCTTAAAATTTTTTATTCTTTCTAGGTTCTAAGAAGAAAAAGTTTTAAAATCAAGTATTTATTAGTCAGAAGTAAGCATAAAATAAAGACTTTTTCTGACTTGTAATAATTGAAAAAATGTGTCCACCATTCTTTAAGAAAAAACTAGAGGAGAATGTACCTGACCAAAAATAAATGTAAGAGGAATGCAGTAAGACATGAAAGCCAAGAAGCAGCGATTCTAATGCAAGGAGAGTGGAGGGATATCCCGGAAGGTTGGAGCTGTGGTAGACAACGTTTAGTCCAGGTTGGAACACATCGTTGGCATGGCGTTGGCTCTCGGCTCACACAAAAGGTGGCGCATGTCATCAGAGTCAGAGAGTATGAAGAACGTCTTCCCAAGGACGTGGTTTTCTTATTATAATTAGTGAATGGAACATTGATTTGTTAGATACAATACTATTGCTAATAAGAATTATTGTGACTCATGGATAAAATTAGTAGTGAAATAGAGATAGAAGTGTTCTTTTATCAACACAAATAAAAAAGAAAGGCAACTAGAAACCCTGAGGGGTACAAATGCTGAGGAAGAAAATAAAAATACAAATGTGAAACAATGTAAAATAAGTCACATTTTAATTAATTGGAAAATGAATTCAAATATTGCATCTGGAGATTTTCCCACTAACAAGCATAAACTTAGCATTATGGAAATACAACTGTTGGTTTAAGGATCTCTTATTTGATTCCAGAATAATTAATAATCATATAATTCTGTTTAATAATTATTTGTTGGATTTTTCCATTTTAATAGTATACACAAAAAGTACAAAACTCAATTATAAATTATAAAATAATCTACATAATTGTAACTTTATATATCTAAATTTTTAATTAATTATAACTACCGCTATATAAATTTGTAATTATATTATAAAGAGTACTGTTATGAGCTTTTACGATATACTGTAATTGCATACTTGATAAACTTGGCAGTTTATGGAGGTAAGACAAAGAGAGGGAAGTATGTATAAGAGTCCTGTATTCCTTAATGTATACACTGTGTGCTATTCTAAACAAAATAGTTTCTAATCACTACATGAAGTTGACATATTAAGAATAAAGATTACAATAAAAAGATTGACAGCATGAAAAGTTGGCTGATTATGACATAATTGACAGTTTGCTATGAGAGTAAAACGTAGCAGTACTGGTTTGGAGGCCTGTTTGACACTGATGTCTGAGGCAGAGAATGTACGTGTTATTTGACTCAGCAGTTGCACTCCTAGTTCTATCCCCATCAAAATGCATAATTTAGGACTCAAAGGACAATTACAGGACTGGTCCTGGCAGCACTATTCATAGAAGCTGAAGATTGGAAGCAACCCAGATAGCCCTTGCGAGTAGAACAGATAAATACATTGTGGCACTTAATAGCATACTGTGCAGAATTAAAGAGAAAGCGCTGCTGCTGTATGCAGCAGAAGGGATGGCACGTGGGACAACATGGTGCCAAGGAAGCGAAGCACAAAATTGTCTATAATTTCCTAAAAGGTTTCGAAATGTTCAAAGCTAATTTACAGTAGAAGCCAGAGTAGCTGTCACCTTCATGGGGGAGGTGAGAGGGAGCTTCCAAGAGGGGAGCTTAGGCCTCATAGTTAGTCTGAGTTGTGGGTGCCCCATATGTGAATGCTCACTCTGTGAAGACTCTTCTAGTTGTTTGCTTTTGGTTGTGCATGTGTCTTATATATGCTACAGTTCAGTAAAAGTTTATTTTTAATGTTCAAGGTTTAAAAATAGCCCTTTGTTATCATGTAAATTTTACAAACACAGTAGAAAAATATAATTACCGGAATGGAGCAGAGGGGAAAGGAAGGGAAGGTTGTGTAGCTGAAAGAAATTCTCTTTCACAGGGCATTGAAGAAATGATAACATTTATTTTAGTAGTTTTTGAAACCTTGAAACAGTAAAAAGAAAGATGAGGAATAAAAATAAGAGACAGAAAAAAAATGGAAGAAAAAACGTATGTCTTTCACTGGGCTATACTATTATGCAAAAACCCCAAAACAATTAAAACTAATATTAACATTACTGTTAATAGTAATTACCATTTATTCAATGCTTGCTGTTATTAAGAAATTAAATTAAATAAACTATGTAGCATATCTCAATTAAATCTTTGCACTTCTTATTCTTTACCACTTTAATTAGAATGAAGCAGTAGCCCAGTTTTAATAAAAAGGGAGCCAAGGTGAAGACACCCCAAAATAACTGAAAAGACATAAAACTTTATTTCGAAGGAAATTTTTCCTCAACTCAGAATATATTTCCTAGGTATTGAGGCACAATTGAGCCTGAGTTCCCTGGCCTTCCAAGGGGTAGGTGAGGATTTCAGTCTGGGTTTATAAATCACTTTGCCTATTTAAAAACCTGCAGAGATAATCAGTACCTGGCAGTAAATTCTAGAAGAATGCAGACCATAAATGTTAATGTAATGTATGTTAGATACTATAATCGTAATATAGGAAAGGATAATAAAGTTATTTTTTCTGTTGTTGACTCACCATAACAGCTAAGGCCTTAATATTATATCACCAAGCAGTGAGTGAAGTCGTGTCTACAGGAAATGCAGATAGGAGAGTCTAGGCATATTGATTTTTGCATCTCTAGCTCAGCATTTCCCAACTTCTTCAGAAAAAGAATTCTGCTAGTTGTTGAGAGTTACTCCATTGAAAATGGGTTCAAGTTAATTCATTTTGGAAAATGAAACAAAGTGTAATTTTTGCCTTTATAGATTCAAAACTGTATTAGCCACATTTAAAGATCCTTGGGAATCTGATGGGAAATAAATTAGTTAGTCTTGTTTAACCAGTATTTCCCGTGCTTATTCAGGGAGTGGCAGTTAACATTAGAGATGCCAGATTTGGGAAAATGTTAGTTTACCTCTGTTCGGGGTGATCAAGTATGCAGCTCAGGGAGCTTAGAGGTGCTTGTGATTAAAAGATCCTTAGACAGTAGAATTTCAAATGTGGTCTTAACAAATGCTGTAACATGGCAAACTTGCAGGTGAATTTTGAGAATCCTGTAGTGCTAGTCTTCTCTGGTATTGTTGATAAAATTAGATCCATAAGCTTTATGGAGTTGAGATGTGTGGAAGACAGGGCTTGCATTCTTACAAAAGTTTCAGAGACTGAGAAAGCATTTTCTAGACAGAGTCCTCCTACACTCCACGCAGCAGTGAGCTGTGGAGATGTTTGCAGTCAGATTAAACTCCCCGCCCCAAACACACCTCCCAACTGCAGAATTGTCTGCATTTTGAATGTGGCATCTTCTCAAGTCTGTTTCCTCTAACCATTTGGTACTTTGTCATGAATCATAAAAGAAATGACTTGAATTCATCACATTTAAAAAGCTCATTGGCTACCAGATGATGAAAGAGGTACATAACTCATACGCTGCCTAATTTTGAATATGGCTGTTCTTGAGGAGCCTGGCAAATTAAGTTCTCTACACAGTATGCCCTCTTTCATATAGCTGACTGACTAAACTTTGGCAAGAACAGGTTCAATTTTTCATTTGTATAGTACAGAGTTTTGCCAAATATAAACATTTCATCATTAACATATCTTGTTATTGATCCTTTACGGCTGTAATTCATCAAAAATATCCTGTTGCTAAAACTGTGGCATTGAGAATGATAGTCATCTTTCAATTTGATAGAACTTGTGGACATAATTCCAATTGGTCTTAAAACACTATCAAGTTGTCTTGATAAACATTAATGAGAAAGGGGTGCCACACCGTTTAGGATTGAAATTTGATTCATCAAACAAGCATTCGTATCCACACTGATTCTAACAGTAGTATTAGGGCACAGCCTTTGAAAAAGCATTAATAGCCTGGGCTTTAATCCAAGAATGTACAGGTTGACTCATAGATAGTTCCTGCTTGTGGAATCAAAGGCAAAAGGATCAATAGACACTACAATAACTCTAAACTTCTCTCAGTGTGGTAAAGGATAGAGCAATAATCTGCAGAAGCTCTTAATGCAAGGCATGAGATTGAGAAGCACAGGTTTACTGTTTTTATTTTTA
>NDGN011462723.1:0-20818 GCA_002564285.1 Tympanoctomys barrerae
CACCACCACCACCACCACCATCACCTCCACCACCACCACCATCACCACCATCACCACCACCTCCACCACCACCATCACCACCACCATCACCACCACCACCACCACCACCATCACCTCCACCACCCCCATCACCACCATCACCACCACCTCCACCACCACCACCACCACCACCATCACCTCCACCACCACCACCACCACCACCATCACCTCCACCACCCACATCACCACCACCACCTCCACCACCACCATCACTACCATCACTATCACCACCACCACCATCATCAGTATTATCATCATGGTCAATGGCAGCTCCCTGGATGGATGCCTTGCCTATGCCAGGCACGTGGCTTCCTTCGCCCTCTCCAGAGGCCTTGGCAGACATTGCAGGAATCCCAGCACCCACCGTGCTTCCAGGTGCATCGATTTCTGGGCTTCAGAGCACTGCAGGGTGTCTCACTACCACTCACAGGATTTACTTTGCCTCCTCGCCTACACATGGGGGGCCAGGCACCCACTGACACCTTAACACCCAGGAAATGTAGTCTTCCACAGCCCCTCGCCACTTACTGTTTCTTCAGGAAGCATAATCCTGAACTGTCCCCCATCTCCACAGCCCTGACCTGATTTTGCTCGGGTGCTTCAGGCCTTGCCCTGGGCTTTGATGGAGGCCTGCGGCAGCCCATGACACCCGGGGAAGAAGTGGGCCCTGGGCTGGGCCATGTCACCCTGCCCTCAGGAGATCACCATCAGGAGGAGGGAACCTCAGCACGTGACATTCTGCACTGCGCTTTCAGGTCTGGCTTCGAGGGTCTCAGCAGGTCCTGCCTGGCTCAACCTTCCAGGCCCCAAGACCCTCGGGATGAGGCACAGGGAGAGGAGCTTGGGGCATGGTCCAGATGGGGTCCAGAGGTGGGGCTTGCTCCTGGAGAAGGTGTGGGGCCAGGGAGGGGTCTGCACTTGTCTCTGGAGCCTAGGCCAAGACTGTGGGAGGCAGGGAGGGCTGGAAGGGCCCAGCCCCGAGGTCATCTCAGGCCCACGAGGGTCCTGTTCAGCAGGACATAGCTCTCCGTTGAGGCTGGGGACTGAAGTCCCTCATTCAGTACCCTACAGAGAAACACAGCCCTAGAGAGAGGAAGAACTGCCTACTGTCCCCAAAACAGGCTGGAGGAATGGCCTGAAGCCCCAGCACTCACAGGCAAATGGAAGCCAGGACCCAAGCACAAGGGAAGCCACCAGAACACAGCGGTATTCTCTGGGTCTTAGAACTCAATGTTCAATCTTTTAATCACTGAAGAAAAATCTGCAAAACCAGATTCCATCTTAAAATTAGACAGCATTTTCTTTCTACAACTTCTAGACAGCATAATTTAGTGAGAACAGTCTTGATAATTATTTTTTCTTTAAATAGTTACAGTAGAATGTATTAATTTTCAAGATGGCTCTCTGATTAGAGTGGTTCATTAGCTGCCTAGAACCGTCCCCACCAACCCTCAAGAAAGGGGAGCATCGCTTTATGATTAGCACTCCGCGCCACACCGTGCAGAACACTCCAAATTCAGGTAATCAAATTAGATTCAGAGAGGGGAGAAAAATAGCCCTGCAGTTGTCATGAGCTACCTGTTTCATCATTTCATTAGGATGGAGACATGTGAGAGGAAAAAGAAAAAGACTCTAATCATTTTTCTTGGGCGAATTCCTAAGAACTGACAGTGGCTGTTGAGGAGGAAGACAGGAGAGGCAGCACTTTCTCAGTGGATCATACAGAAAAAGCAGCCTCTGCTGCCTGGCAGCTCTGGAGCCGATCTGGAGACAGGCAGCCTTTGCTGTGTGGGGCATCCACAGGTGTCATGCAGACAGGACGGGACACTCCTCTGCAGTGGTGGCCTGGGCCCAGCTACAAGCAGGAAGGGCTAGTGCTTGGTGCTGTCGGTCAGTCTCTGGGAAGGGAGGGCACCAGACCCAGAGCAAGGGCTGCCTGCAGGTGGACTGCCAACTCCTCCAGGAGACACTGACCGTAGCCAATGGACACTGAGGCTAGGAGCTCTGCCTTCTCCCCAGGGAAGCTGTGGCCCTCACTAGGACTTAGACTGGTCATGTTCATGAGAAGCTTCAATGGCAGGTGCATGAAATATCCATCCAGCCATCCAGCCATTCCTCCACCCACCCACCCATCCATCCATCCATCCATCCATCCATCCATCCATCCCTCCCTACCTATCTGCCATGTATCCATCCACTGATTCATCTATCCATCCCTACCTGCAATCCATTCATCCATTCATCCACCCACCCATCAGTCAATCCACCCATCATCTATTCATCCATCCATCTACTCATCTAGTAATCTGCCATCCATCCAACTACCCGTTCACCTGTCCATCTATCTCCCATCCATCCACTGACCATCCACCCATACATCTATCACCTTTTTTACTCATTCACCACCCATTCTTCTCCCACCACCCACCCATTTATCCATCATTCACTGATCCTGTGGTGGGCATTGCTTCTGGGGTACAGGGACAGACAAGAGAGACAGTGGGTGCATGTCCTGACCACCTGAGCACCTAGCCCTGGCCCCAGATGTCACTCCGCATGAAGTCTCTTCTGCCAACTCAACCTTATCTTCTAGGATGGGAATAGGGCTATTAACAGCAACTAAGTCTGAGGAAGGCGGGCTGCAGGACCAGTTACGTTGGAACTGTCACCCTGGGGCCAGTGGGTGCTGGTACCTGCTGCTGTCCCAGTGCTGGCCACCTGGTTAACTAACCAGGTAACTATCAGCCGGCATGCTCGCCCATCTGTGTACGTGTCTGAACAGCAACCTAGGCCCTGGCAGCTACATCCATGGCCTGTCCTCAAGAGCTGAGTGTCCTCAAACCTCGCACTGCCTGTGACAGCTGGTAGGATCACTGCCCTTGAAAAGCTTAATTATAATGACCTAACTCCTTCAAGGGGTAAATGCAAATTGTTCTTATAAAAACTATCTGACTATTACAGAGACATTGATACAAAATCTAAACAACACTCTGCATGAATTCAGGGGTGAGGGGATAGCCATGGAGCTGGGGATTGGGGTGTGAGCCACGAGGACCCCCACTCAGGGGTGTCACTTGGGGTTAAGGGGACAGGAGCCCAACGTCATCGATCATGACTGTGAGCCTGGCTCTGGCTCCAGAAATGAAACCCCAGAGGCAGGTCCACCCCCTGAGGCCATCATGGTGGGGTGACAGTGGGGCTCCAAATTGAGCTGGGCACAGGCCTGCTGTCACCACTGTGTGTGTCACACAGGTAAGGGCTGACAGGGTCCTGCAGGCCAGGGGCCCACCCCACTGGGAGCTCACTGATGTGACCTGGGACAGAAGTGGGTGTGGCTTGCAGGCAGGGACAAGTGGTGGCCACTCACTCCCTCCTAACCGCCCTGCTGCTGTGAATACCCCTGTCCTGGGGCAGGCGTCTCTGAAGCTACCTTGTGGCGCTCATCTGGAGGGAAGTGCAGGGCTACGACGGGTTGTACCAAGGCCTCAGGCTGCCAGGTCGGATGAGGGGTCCTGAGAACGTGAGCCTTGGGGCCGTGCAGGAGTGTAGGATTCATGCCACGGCTGTGGGCAAGGCTGAGGCAGGGGCTGCTGCTGAGGACGGGGAGGAGAAAGAGGTCACGGGCGAGCAGATGCTGCCGAAGCATGTGGTCCCACAGGGACCCGAGCGCCACCTGAGTACGGGCGGCTGTCCCCTGGCTGTTGTTCCTTGGCTCAGGCAGGGCATGTCCTTAATCGTAGCAATGCTACTCCTGCTGGCCAGGCATCACGTGGCCACCTTCCTGCGACTCTGTCCACTCCTCTTCACTCTCCAGGGCGCCAGCCAGACTGGATGGGGCCCCGGTCCTCCGGAGCGCTCCTCACTTGACCGGGTGTGGCAGGACCGCCCTGCCTGGTCCTGGGGGCTGTGGTCAGGATTCCAACACCCTTGTCACGGCATTCTACTGTTGAGAACGCCTGTCCTGGGGGAAGCGTGGGGCTCACAGATGGCCAGAAAAAGGCCCCTGCTCCAGTCCTGGCTCGGACCCCGTCCAGTGTCCCCTGAACGGAAGTCCAGCAGGCACCACTGCACCTCCTGAGGCTGCTGTCCCAGCTGCATGGGGCTGGCTGCTGCCGCCGACCCTGCAAACACCCCTGCAGGATGGCAGGACAGACGACAGACGTAAGCACACGATGCAGCGGCCCTGGGGTGCCAGGGTGCCAGGCAGTGGCTTCCACATGACAGCAGGCAGCGGAGGAAGGCGTCCCCCTTCCTCAGAGTGAGATCCAGCAGGTGGCAGAGCCCTGCACAGGGCCACGTCCGGGAGGCTGGTGATGGGGTTGCCCAGGCCTGCTGAGGGCACCGCATGCCCTTCATGAGGCTCCCACCTGTCATAGCCTGGGGGCTGGTCCAGGACCACCCTGTTCTCAGAAGGCGAGTCTAAAACCCCACAGCCCTCGTCCACGTCCACCCTGGGAGGTGGCAGGACTTGAGTTGGGCTGCCCATCAGGGCCACAGCCCTGGGATCGCAGGCCCCAGAAGCAAGGGGCGAGGAGGCCATGGCCCAGGTCCCCACCAGCAGCTGCCGAGGAGCTCCGGCACAGCCTGACCCTGTGTCCTCCGAGGTCTCCATCGCAGCTGTCGCCCGGGAACTCACACAACGGGGGCGGGGGAGGCTGGAGTGGGCCCACGATGGATGCTGCCACGTGGGGCACCGCAGCTCAAGAGGTCTGGTCCAGGCACCTGTCCCCGCGTGCTCCTCACCCTCCCACGGTGCACACACGTGCAGGCACACACACACGTGTGCACACTTATACACACATATATAGCTACTCAAGTGCACGCAGACATGGGAATCCACCTCCCAAGCACAGAGCTCTCTGTTCCCAGCAGTGACAAGCACTGACTGCCCCCGCCTGTCCCTGGCCCGCCTTCCTTGGCCAGCACAGCCAACTCAGGGAGAAGCTACTGGAGAAACAGAGAGTCCCAAGCCACCCTCATTCTGCCTCCTGCCCAGAAAGAGACAGCCAAGGGCCTGTGAGGGGACACTGCTGCATCAGCGGGAGCAACGGCTGCCTGACAGTCACCATGAGGAAAAAAGGAAGAAGTGCACACTGCTGGAGAAAGCAGGTGCCTGCTGCAGGACAGGGCCCAGACCTCCCTCAGAACACAGTTGGGGTGGAGGAGGGGGGCGGGGGCGGGGCGCGGGGGCGGGGTGGGCGGGGCGGCCTGGCCTCGCCCAGAGACTCGGGATGCAGGGTCCCGGGCCTGAGCGTTTCAGCCTGAACAACAGTTAGGGCTGTCCAGGAGCGCCCAGCTGCTGGGGTTCGGCTCCCCACAGAGAACCCTGCCCACGGGGGTTCCAAGGTGATGAACAGCGTCGCTGGGACACGACCTGGAGCCACGGCTTCCATGCTCTGGAGAAAAACTGGCCGCCCCTACATTCTACACCCCGCTGAGGAGTCTGCCACCAGCCACGCTTTTAGGAAATGCCTCTTCACACTCAGCCGTTCCCTCTGTGTGGAGTTCCTTTTCCTTTTCTGATACTTAAGCATTCAGAAAAGAGATTTCTTTGGGGGTAATAAAATCATTTCCATTTTCTTACTTGTACGCTGTTTTTCTCCGCATCCCAAACCACTCAGAAGTCCCTAGGACATCATCATGCACACGCTCAAGGTGACACTAGGTGTGAACACGTGTGCGGAACTCGACGCCCGCGAGGGCAGTGGGGCGATTTCCCACAGGCCGGGCTCTGCATCTGCGGTCTGTCAGGGGCTCCCACTTCCTCTGGTGGTCTGAACTGGAGGAGCCCTGAAGCCGCCTTGGGGGTCAGAGCTGCGGGGTGCCCGTGTCTGTCCCGCCGGGTTGGGGCTGGCTGGGGTCCGCTGGCCGGGAGGGCAGCTCCCCTCAGACAGAAGCACAAAGGCCCCGCTGCTCTGAGCTGGGCAGGGATGAGGAAGGCACCATGAGCCTCAAAGAGAGCCGCAGCACTGGGGCTGCGAGCCAGCCAGCAGGACCACCCAGCTGGCGCCTCTGAGGTCTCAGGGGGCCCCAGAGGTCAGAGTTGCCCCAAGGGGGGAAAGGGTGGGCCTGGCCCACTGGGCACTGGTAGGCACCAGCCGGGGCCCTACCCTCCTCAGCTGCCTGCTGAAGTTCTTGCAGCTGGGGGCTCTGTGGGCACGAAGCTAGGCAGAGCAGAGCAGCACAGAGACAGGGTCCTCGTCTCACCCGTGACTCCACGAGTGTTCGGATGACGCGCTCGCTGCTGCGGGCTTCTGTGTCCCTGGGACACACCAGCGCCTCTGTGCTCTTCTCAGTCACGAAGCACAATGTCCCCACCCCAGCCTCCTGATGAATGACAATGACAGTGACGGTCTGACTTAACCAGGTTTAGGACTTTCCTTCCCGTAGGTAAGGTGGCAGGGCATCGTGGCCTCTGGAAATGGCGCTTCCGGGACTGATTTACCACACAGAGCTGAGCCACTCGGGGCCCGTAAAGCCCGCTGCGGAGGAGCTGGGGTTCATAACGGCCTCCATCGCGTGAAATCACCCTCATTTGACTTAGGAAGTGCTTGCTGGCCGTCAGGGCCATGACGGAGTGCCTGGGCCCAGCTGCTCCCTGCCTGACGAGGGGCGGAGGCGCAGTGCCTTAGCCAGCTGCTCCGAAGCCCTCACCTGCTGCCAGGAGCCCCGACCTTGCGGCCCACTCTGCTCGACCTGCACTGCTGCCACCTGACCCTGTCCCCGTCAGCACACGGTCTCATTGGGAGGGGCAGGGGCAGGGGCAGGGGCCTTGCATGGTGCTGGCCAGCCCAGAGCAGCACGGTGGGCTCGGGCTGGGTGGTGCCACCCCGTGCCCAGCGCCTCTGTAGGGGAGGCGAGCCTGCTCCTCAGGCAGGGATCCTCACTGAAGACCACACTCTAAGCTCCCTCTAACCAAATCTCAGTGATCTCTTCCAGGCAAAAATGCCCGAGATGGAGGAGCTGTAACAAATACTGCATTTATTTACCATAAAAACTACTATTAAGGACGGCCAACCAGTACAGTGCACACAGCAATTATCAGCCAATTACGGGATTACATGCAGCACAAGCCAGCCCTGAGCCGCCCCAGGGCCGACAGCCACTCCTGCACGAGGACCCTGCCTCTGCCCACAGGCCCCAGTGCCCATGCCCTGGCTCCCAGCTCTGCCCCTGCCCTCCTGCAGGAGAGGCTCCTGCCTGTCTTGTGGCCAGTGGGGTCCCTGCTTTGCGCTGAGTCACCAAGCCCTGCCCAGAGGCATAGAGGGGGCCAGAGGCCAGGGTTTGTTGGGCTTTTCTACTTCCAGCTGGCTGACTGGAAAAAGTCAGCTCAGGTGGAGGCAGCCCAGCCCGGTCCTGAGACCTCCGCTCTGGGACAGGGTGCTGTGGATGCTGCTGGGCTCTGGGCATGGGCTGCTCCTGTGTGAGGCAGAGGCATGGCGCTGGAGTGCGCTGGGAGAGGGCTGTCAAGGAGAGCCCTGCCCTGCTGGCACCTGGCTCTGGGCCACTCGGGCCGACCTTACACAGAGGAAGGATGGCGTTCACCTGGAGAAGGAGGGACCCTCCCTGTGACACATCAAGGATCCCGAAGGCGGGGTGCTCCCCGGCCCCAGGGGCAGCTCACGAGAAGGATCCTCCGCCACGGTGACTGGGCACCTGCGGGCCGGCGAGCCAGGTCACGCCGGGGTGGCCCCGTCCTCCCCCACGACGCAGCACCCCATGAAGACCCACTGAGAATGAAGCTTGGCAAGAAAGGAAGGCAGCTGCCTGGGTTTTTTCGAGGAGGGGTGGCCCAGGGCTGCGCCTTCATGTGTGTGGGACTCCCCGCTTCCGGCAGATGAACCCCTGGGCCGGCCTGCAGCTGCAGCCTCCTTCCTCGACACCTGAGGTTGAGGCGGCGCCTCGAGGTGGCTGGCCAGGGAGCAAGTTCACATCTCCTGGGTCAGGGCACGTGCAGAGCGGGGGTGCTGGGAGCTGTTTCCTGGTCCCCCATCTTCACCTTCAGATGAACACACTGGCCCCTCTGTGCGGTGCTGACCCAGCCCCTGCCAAGGCCGCACCTTCTCCACCACCCTTTTGGGAGGCCAGGACCTCACAGCACGCTGGGGGGAGGCATGTTCTGTCTCACGCTGCCCCTCGGACGGTTCATCTCTCCTCTCACTACAGGTAATCCGCACACTGGGAGGGAGCTAATCCCGGCAGCAGCGCCACTCCGGGACGGCCCGCACTGCCCAGCTGGGGATTATCCCCCAAGCCTGAGCTGGGGCTGGGATGAGAAGGCTGCAGCGCCGGTGGCGGGAAGCCGATTACTTCTGTCAGGGGAGTCAGGACAGAGGAGAAATTGAATTAAGCGGGCGGCGAGTCCCGGTGCAGGCTGGGAGTCCGTAGGAGCATCAGTATTCAAGCGAAGGCTGTGAGATAAATAAATATCAACAGGAGAGCGGGGCGCGGGGCGGGGGGAGGCGCGCGCGGGAAGACTCCTGGCCTCTCAGCCACAGTGGCCATGTCAGAAGCGATAAGGCCACAAATACATCAGGACCACAGTTACGGCTATTTCAGGAAATGTAATTTTATTGGAAGTTTTGCAGTCTTTCCTCTCCTCTTCCTGGTCCTTCTCCTGGCACTGGACAACAGCCCCTCTGCTGCAGGATGTGCCCTTCTCGTGGGCAAAAGGGACAGGCAGGGGGATAATCACGCCACTGGGCAGTGGGGACCAAGCCGGACAGCTATGGCTGCCGTGCCCCGCAGGATGCTCCGGGGTGGTGGCCCGCCAGGTCCTCACTGCCGCCCTCCCTGTCCCCGCGCCACGCTGGTCTGGGCACACAGGCCCAAGGACATTTCCAAGGCAGCTTTCCACATTGCAGATCTTTGGGGTGTCCCTTGTGAAGCTCCCTGAATCCTCCGACTCACTTCCTGTGGGTGAGGCAGGTGCACAGAGGGGCGTGACTGGGCCCTCCCCCAAGGACGGAGCACCCCACCAGCATGCTGGCCAGAGGCGGCGCTGGCTCAGGCTCAGCTCTGGGGCCCTGGGATTATCCCGGATGACATTACTATGCTAACTTGTGATACTGCACACGTGGCGAAGGCCACAACATACACCACGCCACCAGGGACCTGTCTGAACTGTGGACTTGGGTCAATAACAACAGAAGGGTTCCAATAGAGGGTTCTCACTGCCACAAGGGGGCCCGGGGGTGACGTGGGGACTTCTGTCCTGCTACTAACGTTGAGTTTAAAACTTCTCTGAAATAGAAACTCTATTAGAACACACCGAGGCACACACACTCAGACCCAGGCAGAAACTGCCACCCAGCCCTGTGGCCAGGAGCTGTCTCTGAGCTGCAGCGAGAGACGTGTGGCCCCTGAGGGCCCTTCCTGGCTGCCACCTCACATGTGATGGGGACCAGCCCCCCTTAGGGTCTGCAGGGACAAGTACTCCCACTGGCCAACAGAGGGGACAGGTGTGTCGTGGGCTCTGCCTCACCAAGGGGCACAGTGGTCCCTACTTCTGCCTGCAAGGCTACAAGAAAGACCACCAGGCCAGAGGACCCTCGAGACCACAGCGCCCCTGCACCCCTGGAGCCACCCAGAGGTCAGGGCCGAGGGGAAAAAGCAGGAACAGGAAGAGGGCGAAGACCCCTCCCCACTGTAGCTCCTCCCTTGGGAAGAAAGGGAGAAGCAGAAACCCCACCGTTCCGTCTGCTAGCTCTGGAGTGTGCACAGCCGCCAGCCGAGCTCAGCCGCAGCTCGCTGCTGATGAGCCGGGCGCAGTGATTGGCTGTAATTAGCCGTAACAGAATCAGCCATGAGGCCCATCTGCATTCTCCTCAAAGAGTGTCTCAGAACTTCACACAAAATTGTCGTAAAGGCTAGAACTTTTCAACAGATGATGCGGGGCCTGCTGGACACCCATGCACAGAGCAGATCGATCACAGACCCGGAAAACGGCCCACACAGCACAGGGGCCGGGCGCGCAGGGCAGGCAGGAGAGCGGCCGCGGGCTCCGTCACCTCTAAGACGCAGGCGATGGACTTATGCTCAACATGCACCCCACTGGGCGAAGAGAAAGGAGGGCACAGGAGGGCACAGGCCCGGGTGGCGAGGCTCAGAGGCTGAGCACAGTAGCTCCTGGCACTTCCAACTGAGGGCTGGCAATGGAGGGGGACTCACAGGGGCATCGCAGACAGGCCGTCAGCTCTGCGTTCAGGGTCAGGACTGAGGGAGAGATGCTGTCAGGACACACCCGGCCCCCATGGCATGAGCCAGGTTGGAGGGCTCAGCCTGCGCTTCCCCGGCTGCGTGGCACGGGCTGTGCCGCCTGACGTCTGAGAGATGCTTGGCAGCGTCGGCGCAGCTGCTTCTCGCTCAGCCCCACGCAGGGTGCACTGGCAGTAAATGAGCGGACACGTCTACCAGCAGTGCAGATGCCACACAGGACGTGTCCCCACACAGGACAACACGGACGCTTGCCACACGGTGTGAGAGAAGCCACGAACGCCTGAGGCCACGGATGGAAGGCTCCCAGACAGGGGAGTGTGCAGGGCACAGTGCAGAACCAGGCAGGGCACACGAAGGATCGGCGTTACCGTGCGCATGCCTGCCACGTGTCTAAGGCATGTTTCTGGAAGAACGGTCTCATTTTGGGTCCCAGGTTTGTTTGATCCTCCCTGTGGGACTTGTGCCCAATTTAGGAAAAGGCTATTATTTATGAGGTAACAGCAAGAAAACACCTTCCCATAATTAGTGCCACTGTAAACACGCCTGTTTGACATTGGCCGCATTCTGAGCTGTGGAGCCCAGGACAGGCAGTTCAAGTACCCGTCTGTTACAAACCCCACTCTGCCTGCCACTGATCGAAGCAGCATCCAAGGTCCAAGTGAAACTATGTTCTGAGTCCACCCAGGGTGCAGTTTTTTGTCATCATGTGTAATACTCATTTATTTAATTATTGTCATTTTGAGACAGTCTTGCTATGTAGGTCAGGCCTTTGCAGCCAGCCTAAACTGGGCCGCTTCTTAGCTCAGGCTGGTCTTGAACTCCCAACGACCCTCCTGCTGCAGCTGCCCCAGAGCTGGGACTTCAGGTGTGCGCCACCATGCAGGGTCAGGTCACTTAGCTTAAGCCAACCAGGCTGCCAAGCAGCATCCAAGCCACTGCAAGGTTCTGCCCAGCGAAGGGCACTCCTGGCTCTCGGTCTACACACATTAGAGCCCTGTGACAGGAAGGGAGCCTTCCCGGTCCAGCCTTGCAACCAACTGTGCAGCTCAGAGGACAGCAAGGGCCTGTGCAACCCGAGAGGGCTGCTGGCTCCCCCAGGAAGCCCCCTGGCTTGGGGTCTGCTCTGCCCTCACTCCCTACCCAACTCGGGCCCTCCAGTCGGGGCTCTGGGTGTGCTGGGGGGACACAACCTGGAGTCCAGCTGTGTCCTCTCCTGGACTCAGCCTTGCAGTGAGACTGGTTCAGGGGACCAGGCTGCACACCGCTCCCTCCACAGGCGGTGCTCAAGATCCTGTGCACCCCGTGCTGGAGCCTAGCTGCTGGGGCGCAGTTCTCTGCACACCCAAAGCCTGGAGGGAGACAAAGGCCATGGTTAAGACACTGGCAGCGGACTGCGGTCATACGCAGACTGCTGTCCGTGCATCTCCTCTGTGGCCAGCGGGCGTGGGCTGGGCCCTCCATGTCGAGATCTGGCAGGGGCCGCTCCTGAGATAGGCTCACAGACACCCGCCCTGGCTGTGCCGCTGCCCCCCAGGACCAAGGGCACAGATGCTACTACCTTCCCGGGTGCTTTCCCCTCCTCCAGGGCTCCTGGCATGGCACCCCGTGACCCCACGTCCCACGGCACCCCACTCCTTTACACCATGCCCGTGGGGCCTCTGATGCCCCCTAAGGCTTCAAGCCATTCTTTCTCCGTGTCTGGATGCCGGATTGACGGCAGCTCAGAGCTGCAGATGTGCTTCCAGGAGGGACAGTGGAGGATTTCCTGCTCAGCCCCGACACCACCGTTTTCAGCTCCTCCCTGCACAATGCGTGGCTCCCCTGCACGCTGCTGGTGCGCCATCCCCTTGGTGACAGCCGCGCCTCCCTCAGCTGATATTTGGGAAAACATCTGGCAGCAGTATACTGGTGCCCCAGGCAGGAGCTGGCACCGAGTGGACCTGCATGTGCCAGCTGCCCTGACCATGCACCAAACTGTCACCCTGCGGCTGCGGTGCCAGTCACAGGCTCATGCCATTCCAAGGGCCAGGAGCAGCCACCGGATGCCCTATCAGTATCCTTCCTAGGGCCACAGGGCTGTGGACGCCACCTGATGTCTCTCCAGGGAGTGAGCCTCCATCTCAGGCGATGGACCAGCCCAGCTGGATGCAGGACGGGAATGTGGGGTAACAGGACCCCGGTGTGCCCATGCCCGGTGAGGAGAGGGAAGGAAGCAGCTCACGGGCCCCGACATCCCGTGCCCATCCTGGGGATGGAGGAGTGTCCCCGCTGGTGGCTACAATGAGGGTGCAGGGGTCGTGCCACATGCTGGGGCCATCAGCTCTGGGTCTCTTGGAGAGAATTTCCTTACAGGTGCACTGCAGCTGTCTCTTCTCAGGAACGCTCATTACACTGAGATCCCAATTAAAAGTGAGGGCAAGGGAGTGGCGTTACTAATTCAGAGCACACCAAACTTGATACCTGTCACCAACACGGAGGGCACTTCACAGACCCCAGGGCGGGGACGTCCCTCTCCTTCGCGGTGGCCCAGGGCACTGACGTCCCAGCCAGCAGCACCTGTCCTGCTCCTGATCCAAGGGACAACACACCCATCCTCACTGCCACACCCGCGGCTCTTTGTGCCCGTGTCACTCTGACAACGTTCTCTCCTCTTCTTGTTTGCCAATCGCTTTACCAAGTGCCAGGGTTTGTGTCCCCCCAAAGCCTCACGCAGTCTGGGGTGGCTTCAGGATTTTGTGATTGATTCTTGATCCAGCGCTGGATTATGGGTGTTGGGTGCTGCCCCACCCTGGGGCAGGTCATCTGCATTACAAGTGTAAGGAGGGGAAGAGGCTGGCGGCCTCTGCAGCCGCTGCTCCCCCCTTGGCTCCTTGCTGTTTTCTGCCACCATGAGCTGCTGCCCTCTGCCGTGCGCTGCTCTGCCTTGGAGCCAGCCGAGTACGGCCTGAAACCTCCACTAACTGTGAGCCAAATAAACTTTTCCTTCTATAATTTTGGGTGTCAGGTGTTCTGCCCCAGCAAGGAGAGAAGAGTAACTGAGACACAAGGAGAAGGTGCAGGGTTTCTTTAGCGACTTCTCCAGCAGCTGCTGACAGGACCGTATGTACTCTCAGCACCATGTCCCAGTGACTGACTCCCACGCTGCCCAAGCTCATGTCACTGAGAGTCCAGGTGGCCCTGGCATCCGACCCTTTTCACCTACTGCCGGATCCCGTCTGTCATCTTCGTGAGGATTTAGGGATCTGCCACCCTGAGGTTTGCAGTTCTCTGTGATGTCTCTGCTGACATCTCTGGTACGGGGGCAACGCCAGCCTCATGCCTGGACTGAGGGGCTCCCGCTCTTCTGTGCATGTGGAAGGCTCTGGGGGGTGGGGCGGCAGTTAGACCTTTAAGGGGGGCGCAGGTCACCAGGGCAGCCACCACTCCGGGACTTGCTGGGAAGCTCTGATGACCCGTGAGTCCTCTCATCACAGGTCTATGAAGATGCTGGGCTTCCTCCTGCATCCGTTCTGGTGCTGGGTGTCTTTCCTGGACAGTGCCAACTCGTCCTCGTCACCTGATATGCGTGACACAGGCACTGTCTTCCTCAATACACAGGATTCCTCGATCCCTTTCCTCCCTGCACTCTCCTCTCAAGTCGCTTCGGCCTCGGCCTCTGTCCCCTCCTTAGCCTGGGCAGACGCTTACTAATTTCACTGTCTGCACTGCCCTTTGCTGCTTCGGCCTTGTGCGGGCCCAGTGCTGCCTGCTCCAGGGAGAGTGGCCCTCAGCGTGCTGAGCCTGCAGGTGCCCTGACCCCGGCTTTGCAGGACCACCAGCACCTGGCCCAGATCACCATGCCCTGCTCCCCAGGCCTCTTTCTGAAAGCACAGAGTTTGAGGTGCTCACGGAGCATGGCCTCAGGCCCCAGCGGTGTCTTGCACCCCCACTCCTGGGGCCACTGGCTTTCCCGGGATCTGAGCAGTGACCACAGCAGACCCACTGTGCAGACCCAGCACAGCAGGCTGGAAAGCATGGCCTGGCCAGCAGGAGGGTGTCACGGGCTCATAGACAATGGGAAGCCCTCCCCTGGCCTGGGAGGGAGGGTCTATTTGAGGTCACAGCCATGTCTAGTGTGTGACTTCCTTGTGGAAGCCGCCAAGCTCGGGGACCCATGCTCCAGGCCCCCTGGAATAGCACCTCACCCAGGCCTGGGAAAGCCCTGCACTGGGGCCCATCCTTCGTCCAGGGCCCCAGGCTGAGCATGACAGGATGGTCCCAATATCAGGCCCACTCATGCCATGGGGGCTCGGTGGTCCCCAGCACCTGGAACCCGACACACGAGGTGCTCCGAAAGCCAGGGCTTCTCTCCCCACCTAGACCCAGATTCCCCGCAGCCACACGTGGGTGGGCAGTGCAGCCATGCAGGGGAGCCCAGGCACTGAGTTGATGGGGTCTCAGCTACTTTCCTCTGTGCTGGGAGAAAGCCTGCCACAACTTAAAGGACCGGAAGTTTGCTTGGCTTGTGGTTTCCACAGGCTCAGGGGTCGGTAGCTCCAGGGCAGAAACAGCACGGTGGAAGGGCCTGGTGGAGGGCAGCGGCTCTCTCCACGGCAGCCAGGAAGCGGAGAGCGGGGAGCAGAGGCAGGGAGATGAGGTTCTCCAGGCCACACGCATGTGACCACATCCACTGGCCCCACCTTCTAGCAGTGCACTCAGCCACCAACTCATCCACGGGTGAGTCCACCAATGGGCAGCACTCTGTGGTCCGGTCACCCTGCAAACACGAGAACTGAGTGGGGCCTCCATTTTTTATCTAAACCATACAGACAGTCACCTAGCCTGACCTCTCACCTTTGAGTGACATTAAATAGTTGCTATGGTTTTCTAACAACCAAGAGCAGCAGGATCTGGATGTATCCGAGGGACATCTTCCTGGAGAATGCTTCTCCCTTCTGCTCAAACAGCTCAGAGAAAGCACGCTGGCCTCTAGCACGGTGGCTGTCACTCCATGTAGCCCAGCCAGCACTGGTCACGGAGCTCCTGACATGGATCCACCCAGAGCGGCCTGGGGAGATCCCATGTGCAAGGGCATCCTTGGCCAGTGCCAGTAGCTGCCGGAGCCCCACAGGCACCTGACGCTGTCCTCCCGATGCCAGTTCCTGCTGGGAGCTGGCGGGAGCCTGATGTACACGAGGCTTATGCTCTCTCTGGTGAGGGTTCTGGGCAGAAAGGAGATGGCCCTGGAAGGCAGGGTGATGCCAACCTGCCCCAGGAAGTGCTCCGGTTTCCAGGAGCTTATGCCATGCCGCCCTGCCAGGCGTATCTCATCCTGGGGCCCAAGGGCCTGGGGTTGCTGAGCACGTGTGGACCAAAGCTGCTCCCTCTTCTGGGACCTGGTCAGGGCAGAGCCCCCAGGGTGAGGAGCAAGGCTGGGAGGCACAACAGACTGCTGGGAACACAGATATGAGCCAGAGGCCACCAGGAGTCTGCCACTCCCCCAGACCACGCTCGGTGGAAAAGTGGGGTGCCACGGATCTTGGCATGCCCCTCCTAGGCGGGCCCCAGCAGCACCTGCCTGAAGGCCCATGGAAAGGCTGGCCTTCCATGGTGGGCTTTAGAAAAGTCTCACCACCCTCAAAAGGACCCCAACCCCTTGCCTGCACTCCCCACGGCTGCAGCCCTGCGCTCCTGTCACGCAAGCCACTGCTCCTGCATGCAGCACACCTGCATAGTCCTTCGCAGGGCCCTGGGGTGGGGGCAGCGCAGCTGGCTGGTGCAGGCCAGGGAGTGAAGACACCACCATGTGCACCACAGTGCGGGCTGTCGCCACTCCTCTGCGGGCACGTCCCACGCAGCTGGGAGCCCTGGTGCACAAGTGCCGCGTGGACACTGCCTTCCTCTCACTGGGCGGCACGCCTGGGACCCCACTGGGCCTGGAACTGGGTCATGTATGGACTCCACGCCCAACGCCGTACGGAGGAGCCACGCTGGACCTCCTCCCGTTCCGTGCGATCGCTTCATCTTCTGGGTCTAGGCTGATGCTATTCTGCTCGTTTATCTTGACAAAGCCCAGCAGGTCTGCTTTCCTCTCCCTGATACTGCTTTAGGCATTGTGCCCTCCCTCAAACACCAGGCCGAGAAGATTCAGCTGCTTCTTCTAAGAGGCTCACAGCTGTGGGTCTTGCATCTGGGCCTTCGACCCGTCCCGACTTAACTGTCAGGCAAGGTGTGAGCCTGGCTGTTTCGCTTCCGGATTTCTGTCCCCGACAGCCTCAGCAGGACAGACTCATGCAGGGGCAGAGTGCTGGGGACTGGCTACCCAGAATGCTTCAGGCCAGAGATGGGGATGGGGATGGGGAGGCTGAAGCCCGGGAGGTCCCTGCTCCCCCCGGCACCCTCCTTCCACGAAAGAAGCTTCTCAGAGAGCTACCCTTCATCCCTCAGCGCCCCACTCCTGTGCCAGGCAGGAAGCATCTTCACTCCAGTACGCGCTGCGCTACAGTTCCACCACCAGAGACTTAGCGAGTGACTTCGCTCACACCTCCTAGCCAGGAGCCTCATTCGAATGAGTACACAAGTGAGTTAACCCATTGGTGTGCAGCTGAGATGCCAGCAGACACGGGAGTGGAGTCCACTGAGCTGCTTGCCTGGCTCTGCTTGCTGTTGGACTTGCCAAGCCCCGAGGGCCAGCGTGAGGCTCCTTGAGTTAAGCCTGCCCACGACCGGCTCCAACCGGATGCACTGGAGCTTTCCGTAGGCAGCAGACACTGTCGCATGCGTGTGGGGAAATTTATGAGGCACACAGAGAGAGAAACAGAGGAGCAGAAATTGAATTAGACGGCGGCCTGGAAAATGCCCAGTGTGCAGAAAACGCGAGCGAACTAATTTGTTTGGCCTCCCTGGAACACGGCGAGGTTTTAATTTGGGTCTCTGGGACCGGGCTCCTGAGGCTCCTGGAGCCCTGGGAGAGAGAGGAAGATACAGCCCTGGATGAGCAGGCCCAGATTCAATCAGCAGCTGGTCTCCAGCTCCCGGGCGGGCAAGGCGCATCATGGTCGACCAAAGGGCCAACCAGGCCCCTGGGGCCCCCATGCAAAGATGGGGCTTGGGGTCCGAGGGCTCATGCACAGCCCACTGGGAAGCCAGGTGAGGGTCTACGTTGTGTTTAAGGAACACCAGGTTATGCATGGGCTCCCATGTGTGGGTGTTTCAGAGACGGCTTGTGTGGGTGAGCACACAGACAGCTTGCGGGAGGCCAGGCACTGCCCACAGCACGGCCCCTCTGTCCTGGCCTTCCGGACACAGACCCTGGGCATTGGCCACCTACTGCCTGTCCTTGGGGGCAGGGCTCCGCATTTGAGGTCACCAGATGGACTTGGGACATGAGCTGGCAACCCTGGGATCTTCTGTGCTCTGCCCGCCTGCTCCCGGCAGAGGCCCATGTGGAGGGCCTCCCATGGCGACAGGGCAGGCTTACTCCTGGGCAGCCTCTTTCACTGCCCCGAGCCAAAGCTCAGCCCACAGACGCACAACACAGGAAGTGGAGGTCTGAGCGTCAGGTCCCAGATAGTGGCAGGACTCAAACCCAGGGATCCAAAGCCACCCTCAGGCCCTAGACCAGAGTCAGAAATGCAAGCCCTGAGTCAGCTGACCTGGTCCGGCCCTGCCCTCCTGGACCACGTCTCCCTGGCCTCCCTTGGTTCTCTGCCAGGCTGGGC
The DNA here is from genome assembly GCA_002564285.1 of Tympanoctomys barrerae. Taxonomy (NCBI): domain Eukaryota; kingdom Metazoa; phylum Chordata; class Mammalia; order Rodentia; family Octodontidae; genus Tympanoctomys; species Tympanoctomys barrerae. The sequence goes on from NDGN011462723.1 coordinate 17,958, forward strand.
CTGGGCACAGGTACAGCCTGGGTACAGGAAGGCAAGGTCACCACTGCCCTGAGGGCTGCCCCAGATGTGGACAGGCTGCTAGGCCAGGGGTGGACTTCACTCACGGGGGCAGGGCACTTGCCACCCTGCTGCTTGCTGTCCTTCCTGAGAAGCCTGTCCCCAGCCTGCTTCCAGCCCCAGCACTCTGGCTCAGACCCCAGCCCCAGCTGTGGCCGCGGCCTCCACTGCCACCGCTGCTCCAGAGCCACATCACTACATACCCTCCAGGACTGGAGAGACGTTTCCACACCTGGCCAAGGCCGCTCCATGCCCAGCACCAGGTGCCTCGCCCCAGGGCCACCTGGAATGACATGCACTGCTGCTGCCGCCCAGGCACACAGCCAGGCACACGGGGGTGCACAGAGTCCCTGCGTTCTGGTCACCGGGCCCAGGGCAGGCACTGGTGCCCATCCTGACGTCACCCCAGGCCTGACCCAGGGGCAGTAGTGTGAGCCTCTCCTTGCTGACCTTGCTGTGGCCAGCAGAGGCTGGGCTGTGGGGCTCCTGGTCCGCTGTGTGGTGGTGGCATCAGGCCCTGCCCGTGCGGTCACCCCCGAGTCCTTCTACCACCTCCCCGGCAGCCTCCTTCACGGGCACCACTCACACCCCGCTCCTTTCAGAGAACCTGTGGCTCTGTTTCCCAAGACAAACCTCAGGCAGTGTCCCCCGTGGCACCCACACAGCGAGGGCTGGAACTGAGACCCTGCTGTAGTATCTCAGGGGCTTCTGGGTGGTCCCCGCCCCTGCAGAACCAGGCCTGGGTACCCCTCCCCAGGCCACTGGGCAAGGGCCTGATGCCACCAGTCTGGCCTGACCCTGCCAGATAGACGGCAAGGCCCACATCCTCAGGAAGCCTCGGCCTGAGCCACCACACACAGCAGACATCACAAGCACCAGGGACCTTGGCCCTGTGCCTGGGGACCACGATGATGGCGCATCTCCATTGTCCTCCCTTTCCTACAGCAAGACTGGCAGGCCCAGCTGTGGGCCGCAGCCCTGCACCTGGTGAGTGTGGCAGGGCAATGTCACCTGGCCCAAGGCTGGGTCCCTGCCACCAGGGTACCTGGGAGCCACACACGGTGAGATGTTTGCACTCTGGGTGTGTGCCATGCTGCCCGTGGGCACATTCATCCTCATGTGCCTGAGCCTGAGCCACGTGAGCCTCGAGGCCCTGGCACACGGGGAGATACAGCATCTCCCATCCTACTCCATACCCGTGCCAGGCTCTTACCGTCCACACAGGCGGGCCGTGCCCTCGTGGTCCCCGCAATCTGCCCCTTTCTGCATGCGCAGCGAGCCGTCTGCCGGGCAATTGTCCTCCGCGGCTGACTGCTGTCCCGGTCCAGAGTCACGATCTCACAGGTGCCCGCGGCCAGCTGACCTGCAGGAGAGAGGTAAGGCGTGGTGAGCTGCGCGGTCGCAGGCATAGCTCTTCAGCCTGAGGCCCACCCAGCATCCACGGTGGGTGAGCAGGGCAGGGAGGCCCGGCCCTGACGGTGTGTTGCACAGCCAGCCCTGCCTGGTCATGAGCAGCCGCTGCATGCGCTGTGGTTCACGCAGCCTCGTCTTGGCAGACAGGAAATTAAACGTGACCCTAGTTCAGAGCACCCTCAGCACGCCGGAAATGGAAAGGCGGGTCACGGAGAAGGGAGCCGCCCCCACCTCCACGCAGGGCTCGGGCGGAAGGACCTGACTGCACAGTGCCAGGCTCTGAGCCCACGTGGCCCTCAGCCTCGGGCCCACCAGCACGCGGCCTGCACGGCGCTGCGCCCGTGAGTTGGAGAAGGCCCCGGCGCCAGTAAGGACCCACCGTGCTCGTCAGCACCAGGTGGTCCAGGTCCCCGCCTCCACCTTCCGGAAGGCTCACGTGCCCACACAGGTGCAGGGGGGACCCGCCACGCGCAGGCAGGGAGCCACGGTGTACAGGGGGCAGCTGCAGGGGAACACATCCATGCGGACACCCAGGTGCGCGCTGGCATGCAGAGAGCGGACAGGCCCCCGGGTGCAGCGCCGACAGCGCTCCTGGTGCTCCTCACCGCTCTCGTCTCCCGGGGACAGGTAGACGCACTCCCTGCCACAGGGGTCGGCACCCCCGGAGCACAGGGGCAGCCACAGGGCACTCCAGCTAGAGCCAGGCCTCTCATGAGGGGCCACGTGACTCAGAACAGCACTGCAAGTGACAGTGGCTGTAGGAGGAGGGGCGGCGGCAGCCTGTGGGACAAGGGAGCCCCTGCGCACTGCAGGCGAGGGCCAGGTGTCTGTCCTCCTGCGGAGCGCGGAGTCGGGCGCACAGAGACCTGCAACCTGCCCGCGGTGCTCCTGCAGCCCTGGGGAGGCCCCACCCACCCGCAGCACCAGCCATGAACTCAGCCAACAGTGGGCACCGGCCGCACGCTGTCCACCACGGGGGCCACCTGGTGACTCCTGCTGCCTCGTGGTGGCCCCATGTGGGCACTGTGATCAGGCAGGGGTCATGCTGAAGCTGAGAGTAGGGTGGTGTGCAGGCTGCGGCGGGAAGGGTAGTGTCCCCACCACCACCACTGTGCTCCTGCACCAGGACGGACAGGGAGGACAACTAGGGCTGCCTAGCACCGACGGGGCCCTGCCCTGCCTTCTCTGAGCTGGGACTGGCCTGGGCTTCCAACGTGGCAGTACTGGGGCCACCTGGCCCTGCACCTGTGCACAATGGGTGCTGCGATGTTGGGAGACAGACGCCTTTGGACTGGGGACACTAGTCCCCAACTGCCATGCGTCTCAGAGAGGTGCCCTGCATGGGTGCACGAAGCGCCACAGACCTGACGGCTTCACCAGACACCTCTCCT
>NDGN011462727.1:0-30282 GCA_002564285.1 Tympanoctomys barrerae
GGTGATGTCAGAATTCACACCGAGCCAGTGACACCTAAGCATGCACCACTAAGGTCGTGCTCAGGGTATCCATTCTTACAGCTGCATCATGGCAGGGGACAATGGAAATGTATTTGCTCATTGTTTTCATATATGAATATCTTACCCAACACAGAACTCAAGAAGAGCATTGCATGCAGGTGTCTCTTCTCTCCAGATTATCCCTCCCAGAGCCTGTGGCCCTGTCACCTTATGCTGACTCTACAAGAGGGAGGCTTCAACTGACATATACAGAGGACTAGCTGGAATTCAATGCATTAGAGCACACACACACACACACACACACACACACACACACACACAAACAATGTTCCATGTATTTCCCACCGTAGCCTTGTAGGGCAATGGAGAAATTGATTTGTTATCCAGGCATATTATGTCTAGTAATCCAGACAGCAGCATTAGCTTTCAATTATCTGATATGTTTAACACTACGAACAAGCCGTCTGGCTCAAGTATGGAGCTCAAGCACCACGGAGCTGGGGAGGAGCCACCTTGGATCACACCAACCAAGTCACTGGCTCCCTCTTCCTTGACAGCTGTTGCAGGGGGAAACTCTATGCCTGGGAAATCAGACCTGAGAGCCTGAGGGCTTGGGGATGGTTTGGGCTGGCAACCCCAGCATGCCAGCACATTAGCACACCAGCCGACAAGCAGCGGTGCACCAAAGAGCACAGTGAACCAGCCCTGCATCTGGGCCCCCCACCCCCAGGACCACGGAAAGGAACATTCAGATCGTGTGGCAAACAGATGGGAGGCAATGGCATCTGTGCTGGCTTCCTGGTCAATTCCAAAGCTTGTGCCAGGAATGAGGGGCATTTGCACACACCTGTGTTCTTCGTGTACTGCAATGTTGTGTTCTAACAAGAAAGACCAAAAGCACAGGCCTCTGCTACCCCCAGGAGAAGACCTGAGGCCCACAAGCAATTTTCACCTGTGAAGCAACTGGTTTCTGGGGGAACCGCAGTCTGTTCTGCTTGAACCCAAGCCTGCAGCCCACCTCCTCTGCCCATTCTCTCTGCTTCTATTTTCACTGCTGCTGTCTGGCCTGATGGGATGCTGACTCCAGCCCACCCGATCTGCACACCAGGTAAGCTGACTTCCACTTGGAGGACCACAGCGGCTCCTACGTGGCCACCCTGCTCTCAGTCTCTCTGCCAACAATCTTTACATTGAAGGCATCACAGCCTCTCAGGCCTCTGTGATTACACTGCATTCCTACCATCGCCCCACAGCCCGCAAGGTCATGTGTGTGCTGGCCACCAGGCTCCTGTCTGGACACACACGTCTTGTCCACAGGCTGCAGCCACATCAGGCCTGGCTTTGTTTCCTTTCACAAACCAGACTTATTCCCAACCGGCCCTTCGACATAAAACACTCTTCTGCAGCTTCTTCTCATACCTCAAGTCTCCACTCAAAAGCGACCTCAGAGCAATGTGAATCTGCCCATGTTCATAGCAACCCCCCTCCTCTCCAGTTGCTTTCTGGCACAAGCCCCTGTATATGTCCTTCACAGCCCTAATAACCATCAGTAATTGTCTTATTTGATTACTTGATTATGCATTTGTTGTCAAGGTCTCTACACTGGAGCTAAAATGCATGAGAACAGGGATCACATCTGTCTTACTCACCATTTACTCGCTCCCGGAATCTTAACTACAGGCCCCAGGTGAGCACAAGCCAAGGCACCCGCCAGCGGCCCTCCCTCCCAGAGGATCTCCATGCTTGGCACCCGCCTGGTCCTCACCCTGCCCCCAGCCAGGCTGATGCCTTCAGTGATCTCTGAGGAGGCATAGGGCCTGGAGCATGCCACCAACCTGGGGAAATCACTGTGGGGTCCAGCAACAGGATGGAGGTGACCTCACGGGCCTCAGGAACCCTATTGAACTGCAAGGTTTCTTCCAAGGCTTGGTATTGAAACAGAGAGGTAGACAGGTCTCCCTTGCAACAGGCAAGGACACATGCATGCCTGTGGCCCCTCAGCATGATTTTCATCTTTCCTTCCCCGTGTGACAATAGCCTCCACCAGAGCACAAGTTTTCTGAGGGTACGGCCCAGAGTCAGTGCTTCCAGTGCTCTGGGTCATCTGAGTGAACAAACAAACAAACCCCAAAGGGGTCTGTGGCAGAAGTTAACTATCTTCCCCTTCAACCCCTCTTGCCTTCTCATGAACGCATTTATTTTTTTCTTATCTGTATCCCTATAAGACATTTCCAACCACATACAAACTCCTCCCAGTAGTGTCTGTCTGAAAACAAAATCTCCTTGGCTCCACATCCTCCTCCAGCTGCCAGCACATGTCCCTACTGCCCTTCGTGGCAGACGTTTCCATGAGCATTGTCTGTACCCGCAGCTCCTACTCTCCCTTAGCTTCTTCTCCAATTCATCTCTGCCCACTGTCTTGGATTAGCATTATCAAGGCCACCAGGGACTTCCAGGCTGGCAAATCCAATAGACTCCTCCATCATTGTCCAGGTACCCAATCACCTGGCTGCATTTTACCTGGTCAACCACCCTCTCTGTCTTGATCCATTCTCTTCTTTCTGGCATCCTTGGCCACAGGCTCTTCTCTCCTTTCCAGCCGTTCTTTCTGCTTTCTGTGCTTTGTCTGACCCCTAAATGTGGGAATCTTGTCTTGAGGGCTCTTCTCTTCACCTTTCTGCTCCCTGGCCAAGGTGATATCACTCTGGTACCTGGCTCTGTACACCCTAATGTGCTGCTGGCACCCCTGTGTATCTCTGGCCAAGTTCTTACAAATATCTCTGCAGATCCAACACCAGCCTTTGCTTTCTTCCCACTCAGTCCTCTCCATCTCAGTTCCATTACTGATTCTTCCTCCCCCTCGCAGTATCTATACCAGCCCATGTCCATCTCCAAAGCAGATACTACCACCTTGCTAGATTTTTTAATTCATGGTAAATTTTATTATCATTATTTTTAAACATATTTGGTTGTTACAGGGTTTCCCTATGTAGCTCGGACTCATAGTGATCCTCCTGTTTTCCACCTCCCCAGCCCGGGGATTACAAACATATGCCACCATACCCGGACTCTGTGGCTGGCTCAGCCTGCCCTTGGGAGTGGGGCTGGTGTGGCATCTGGTGCTGGGGATCAAACCGTGGTCCCTGCACTTGCCTAAGCTTGCCTAAGCAGGTGCTTTAGTCTGCAGAGCTATCTTACTGGCCCCATGGTAAATTTTTAAATGCCTCCTCCAATAAAACAAACAAATCAACCAACAAACAAACCTCTAGTAGCTTCTACACTGGCCCTAGTAAGATAACTCAAACTCTGCTATGGGCAGTGAGGCCCTATGTGATGTGACTCATACCCTTCCCTCATTAGCTCAAGTCAACCCTCCTCACACTCACTTGGCTTCCATCGCTGTGCTGCCTTTTCTCTTCTCTAACACACCAAGCTCCCTCTTGCCTCTTAGGGCCTTTGCATTCAGTATTTTCATTAGCCAAGACACCAGGGTTGGCATCTCTTCCATAGGAAAATGCCTTTCCTAAGCCCGCAAGCTAGACCCATTCTCTATAACTTTTCTCCAGCTAAGTGTAGATCTTGTCCCCAGAAGGTCTCTGGCAATGCCTTGGGACTCTGTGTGTATATGTGTAACTGGGAAGTAAACTCATTGTCTTTTCACTGAGCTACATCCTCATTCCACTTTTACTTTTTATTTTGTGACAGAGTCTTGCTAAGTATCCTAAGCTGGGCTTGAATTTGCAATCCTTTTGGCTTAGCCTGGAAATTCTGATTGTCTGTATTGGGGAGGTGCCACTAGCACCCCGTGACTAGAAGCCATAGATGTTATTTATCATCATACAATGCACAGACAGACGCCAAACAAAGCATGATCAACTCTAAGATGTCAGTAGCTCCAAGGAAGACAAATTCTACTCTAAATATTCCTTTGTGTCACTTGTCAGAATTTCTATCTCACTTGAGTGCTGCAATTCTCTCCTAATGGAATCAAGTAGGCAGGCTGCCTGTTTACTATTGGGCCACAACACTCACACAGTTGTGTACATAGTCAAAAATGTACACAAACATAATTAACAAATGAGTGCCCCTCCTGAGATTACAACCATGCAGCTAATCATGAAAGAGCTATGGCTACCAACTTCTGAATGGGGACCAATATTCTCTCCAGCTATTGGAAGAGACTAAAGTACAAAGAAGAAGCAAGCTATACCAAAAGCACTAGGGTCAGGGAGTAAAAATTTTTCTGGCTCTAGAAGAAAGCCTCCTTCTGTCTGCCCATGGGAGCCAAATCTTGCTGAATATAAAACTTCTAGATCCTACCAGACATCTTAGCTCTGAAACCAAAGAAGAAAAAAGGTGTTTGATCAAAAGGAGAGAGAACCTGAGGCACGAAGGGAGACATTGATCTTGACCCTACCCAATAGGCCTTGACAGGGAAAGTTTGAGCAAGAAATAGAGTTTGGCTCCAGCCAGAGCAACTGGATTCAAAGTAATCCAATAATGTAAGCTCTGTGCCTAAGATCATCCAGCCCCAGGGGTTCCGAGAGTGCTGCCCTTCAGGTGGCCAATTTCCTCAGGAAAATATGAAATGGCCAGGCAACCCTTTACTGAATTATAAAACACTTATCACTTCTTTAATAACTACCTGCATGGAGAACTTAATTCACTCAATATGGAAGTTATAAAGGGGAATTAGTAAGTGAGCATTAAGCTCAAGTATGCTGCATAAAGACTTATGAGGGCAATATTTTCCCCTATTAAAAGGGTAGATTTTTCTCACTGCAACTATGCCTCAGAGTTAATGCGGAAAAGTTGCTCCAAAGCTTTGGGCATTTTCATTGTTAGAGGGTAATTCCAGGTCATGAGGAAGACAGGGAGTCCTTGACTTTCAGGAATAGATATCCTAGAATCTGTGAGTGTCAGAGAGATTCGTCAAGGAAACCATCCGAAAGGCAAAATTGTATCTGTGCAGTCTGCTTCTCTCCTCTATACACAGAAAGCAAAGGAGCTATGAGCCACAGAGAAGAAAATAGAAGGTAAGGATGAAAATAGGAGTAAGGGTTGGACCAGGGGTCCTAAAGGGATGCGATGTGGAGGTCACAGGAGCGAGGCAGGCCCTAGCTCCTGATATCTACGTGGGACTCAAAAGATAGGAATTAACAACCTTAGCCCATGTAATCTGTAGGAAAATAAGTCTTGGAATTCCTGACAGTTCCAGAAGGTTCTATTTAGGGGGCCAGCAAAATGGTCTTCCTTGCCCAAGAGAAGGCAAAGCAAGCTTCTCTCTTGTTAGCTTTCCTTTGGTTCAGCATCGTGACCACTTTCATTTCCTCTAGCAATAAGCCATCTGTTCTTTCCCTCATATATTCACTCCCTTGGAAAGCATCTTCTCTATTCATATGTCTTCAATTGCTGTCTAATTAGAGATTAATTCCAGTTCTAAAGCTCTACCCTTTGTACACACCCTCTACTCCATCCTGCCATTCCTTTTCTCATAATATCATTCCCCTTGAGTCCTAAGACCAAATATGGTAGAACAACTCACTCTTAATCTGACCCCTCCCCCAAACTACTTCTACTAAATCCTGCTGTCTTAAAACAGTAGGGAAGAGATGGCAAATAGATTTTAAGGTTTATATGATACCAGTGGGTCAGCAACACCTAACACAGACTGCTGTGTTTGAGCAGCGGAAAAAATCTGTGATCAATTAGTGATGCCCGCCATGAATACAATGTGTAGAGGAACAAATAAGGTGTCATCTCATCTACCAACATCCACCCAAGAGCTTTTTCACATCTTTTTGTCCCCTATATTTAAGTCCTATCGATCAGTCCCTCTTGATAGTTCTGGTAACTTCTCTTGTCTTTTTATGTCTGTAGCTCCTGAGAAACCCCCATGCCCAAAAGGCTACAACGACCTCTTGCAGGCCACCTGGATTGTAACTTTTGTGTCCCAACCTGTTCAAGCCTCCACTTTCTCAAAGATGACATTGAACATGTCCTTCCCAGGCTCAAGATAACCCAGTGGCTAACAAAGTCACCTCACACCAAACCAAAATCTCCATCGGGAAGCCTCAAGCTAGTAGGAAAGTCTGTGAGGAGAGAGGCTGCATACCGAGCTCCAGACCCTTTTGCGCAAAAGTAACATTTTCTGTTCCTTGTGGAAATCCACTGCACTCTTGGGTGCTTTCCTGAAGCTGAAATCCAGCTTGGAGCTGAAAGGAAAGTGGGAGACTTCTAAATGAGACCTGGGAAATAGCTTTTGTGCTCTCTCTGCTCATCCCTATATCCTCTCATCTTTCCATCAGAAAAAATTAAAAAATTAAGCTGCTTAGGCAGGTGTACTCACATAAACAGACATCAGCCAGCCAGAAATCCTCCCTGGACTTTTGTGAGTAATCTGGTGTAGTTAAAATACTCTGGGCTTCAGGATCTGCCTGTCACCAATGAGCTGGGTAATCTGCCACAGTCTCAGTTTCCCCACTGATACAATAGGGATGGGGATGCCAGCCCATGAAGGTATCATAAGGATGAACAGAAATAATGCTGATAAAAGACTCGATGCATTGCCTGGAATATGTCAGTGCTCGAGGAATGTTTATTTTCCCTGCCAATAAAAAAGCAGTCAGTGGATTTTGCAGGAATTAAAGTCAGGAGCAGGGGGCACCATGGCAGGCAGAGTGATCTTGTTTGCAGCTGCGGTGGCTGAGACCACAACACACAGGCCATGAGACCCTCCCCAGCCACCCACTGCTGCCGCCACCCAGGTTCTTGCCCCCGTCATAACCCAGACTGCACTTTGCCAGCCAGCCACATAAACAGAGCACTTGCTGCCAGGCCCTGCTTCCTTTTCACTTCCTCTGAGCCATGTCCCTGGCCCTGCCAGCCCGTGGGTCCCCAGTGAAATTGTTTGGAGCTGAATGCTTCCTTCTGGAGTTCTGATCTGCTTCATCTTCCTCTCTGCAATAAGCTTTTATCAAACCACTCATTGACACCCACCCACAGTCTCTCAGTGACCCCAGCCTCACCTCCCAATTACTGGGGAATTATTTCTGTGTGGCTGCTGATGTACGTATGTGATCCTGTCACCTGTGAGTCTCAGCATTATTTTCCTGGCTTGCCTCATGAGAGCATAAATTCCTTGAAAACAAAGACTGATGCATTCTGTTTATTTCCTTTGTCCTCCTCTTGCCTGCACTGGCTTCTGCACGCAGTGAGTTTTCAGACCCACAGGGATTCCTGGGCCTTCTCTACAGCACACTGGGTGGGGCCCATCCTACAGGAGAAAATAGCTGCCTAAGATGTGGGACAAGGCTGCGATTCAAGGTCAAGGAGCAGGGAAGCGCAACATAGAGAAGCAAAGAGGCATGCTGACTGACACAGCTTCCACAAATAAGCCTGGATGTCTTTGCTCTCAGGAGCTTCTTTGGGGTCCTCTTCCTAGATCACAAGACCCTCCACTATGCAGCCTGTCACAGAGCCAGGGTCAATATTCAAGACCAGTAATACCCAGGAGAGCACAAATTCGACACAAAAGGGACTCTGGCCAGAGGGCCAGATCAGGTCCCTGGAGGTTCGCCTAAGCCAAGACTGGCCCTTTGTTCCTGCTCTGTGCAGGTAGCTGCAGTACTGGGTGCAGTCACTCAGGGGCTCAGGCCACAGCTGTGGTGTCTGCCCCATAAGATGCAGGTCCATGGAGCATGGACTGTATCTTTTACCTCAACTTCCCCAGGGATAAAAGGAACGCTGGGTTTCTAACATGCCCTCCATAAATGCCGTGCCCTTCTGAGAAGGGACATGTGATGCATGTCTGTGCCCAGCAGGGTCTGTGCCCAGCAGGGAGCAGGTGGCTATCTGCTCAATGGCTGCTGCCTCGCTTCCCTTCCCTGCAGCTTTGGACGCATGCAGTGACAGTATAGGGCTGTGTGGGCTCCCATCCTCATACCTGATTTTGATTAATTCATTCAGAAAGAACTTTGAGCACCTACTACATTGCAGGCAGGGTAGAGACAAGAGCCTTCTGAAGGGAGATAAGATGCACCCACAGGGAGCTCTGATCTGACACTCTGCCAAAGCCAGGGCCATTGGGAGGTGGCTGTGGAGCTGGGACACAAATGCCAGGTCTCCCCTGCTCTGTATGCTATGGTTTATGGTAGCTCTCTTTGTGGCTGGCTTGATGTCTCAAGAACTCAGAAACAGGCAAGGCATATTTTTCATGAAAAATAAATCAAAGAAAGGGGTAGCCACTTAGAAGTACAAGGAGGGCTGGCCAGATAGCTCAGTGGGCTAAAGCCCATGCTTAAGCTGTCGCAAGGACTGGGGTTTGATCCCCCGCATGCTGTGCTGGCCCTCCCCCCGAGGCGCACTGAGACTGGGCACGGTGGCATGAGCCTGTAATCCCAGCACTTGGGAAGCTGAAAACAAGAGGATCACTCTGAGTCTAACTTATGTAGTGAGACCCTGTAGACCTCGTACTAAATACTTAAAAAAAGAAGTGCAAGGAGTGGTAAAAGGACCAGGTTGCTGAAAGGCAGGAGAGTGTTAGGATTTTCAGAGCAACCACAGTATCAGAACCCAAGGGAGGGGATGTCTGAGCTGCAGACTTCTTAGCTGTGTGATGCTTGAGAAGGTTGAGCAGCCGCTCTGAGGCTTCATCTGTAAGAATTATGAAACTTAGTAGTTAGGGTGGCTATGAGATCGAGATTGTCGAGGTAAGCACAGAGTGTAATCTGAACAGCACAATTCTTCGTTCTCTTAAATGGAATACTGGGGTCCCCGTCATGTGGCAGGAGACACGGGTGCAAAAGCTTCCATTGGTTCCTGTGTCTAGCAGGTGTTAAGTGAAAAGGCGTCTTAGTTTGGGACCCCCTAGGAGAGACCAGAGAATGATCTTCAAGGACAAGTCCTTTATCTGGGGGGCAGTCCCAGGAAACCTATGTAAGAGAGCGGCCACCGAGATAGGAAGCCAAAGAGGGTGTTTCCTGGGAGGAAACTCTGGGAAGTAGTGTAGCCCAAAGGCTTGGGGTTGTCTGACCTCCTTAAAGACCAGATAACTTTCAGCCAAAGCATTTCAGGTAGGGGCCACCAGGAGCCAGCTGCCATCCTGAAGTTGGAAGGTTCTAGGGACAGTAAAGGGACCTGTGGTGCTTCTGTACCAAAACATGCTTAGTGTCTCACCCAGGTCCTCCTGACCACACATTCCTGTTGGCTCTTCGTATGTTGTTTCCTAGGTATCACGGGTGGTCTGGGCTTCACTTCTATGTCAAAGTAGACCCCTGGAGGCACAGGCATGGATGCTGTCCCGGCAGCATCCCTTCTCCAGGAAAAGCACTGTCTACAGCAGCGAAGGTCACGGTGAGGAGGGCGCCAGACTGAAGTGTGTGAGGAGATCTCCAGGAATTCTGGGTAAGGGCACGTGTGTGACACAGTTGCCCACTACTTAAAGATGAGCATAGAGGAAACTCCTTGCCACAGTGGCACCCTCAGCCCCGTAAGTGTCCCTAGACAATTGTCTAGAGGAGGTAGCCAAGCATGGACTGCTCTTGGAAACACTGGCACTGTCTTCAGGTTCTTTGAGGTTTCTGCTTTAGAGATCAGGACACCCTGTCAGCGGCCTCCAGCTAGGACTTGAGGCCATGCAGCTCTGGCTGAGACAGGAGCTGCTTTTCCCTCAACATGGAGGTAATGATAGGTGGGACAGGCAGGAGAGAAAGTCTGTGGGGTGGGAGGTGTGGAGTGGAAATGGGGTTGGGCTGGGGCTCAGGCTGGGTGAGAGAAGGGAGCGCCGCCTGCCACCTAGGGTGAGATTCATTAGGTGAGAAGCTGGGGCAGCGGCAGACATGAGCCGGGCAGCGGGAAGGGAACTATGTGGGGAACACCCATGGAGGCATGTTCCGGGGTGTGGATCTGGGCAGGCCCAGCCCTCTCCCACTGCAGACTAGCATGCAGACTTAGGCCCTGGTGTTGCCCCCTTTCAGAAGTCCACATCTCTTGGAAGCCTGAGATCTTTTATACAGAAAATCAGAAGGGGCAGGGCATCACAGAGATTAAGGAGCTGCGCAGAATGGCTGACCCACTCCAGGTGGCATGAATCAGGAGGGTGAGCTCCTCAGGGCTCACCAGCACTGCCACTCCTCTGCACCGTGAGCTCTGTGCTACAGCAGCATCTGTGTGCCCAGAAGCTCCAGTTTGGGGCTGCACAGCTTCCCCGTGATCTTAGGCCAGTTATTGCCATGCAGTGTTTCACCTCCAGGGAATTCACAGGCAAGCCCCGCACCATGTGGCTCGGGCTCTACATTCTTCAGTTGCACACAGCGGAGTTGGTCTGGTTGGTGCAGCACCAGCATGCCCTCACACACCCCAGAGCCATAGCTCCACAGGTAGCAGGGTCTTCACACCCGTGAGGGCAGACACCAGGAATCTTCAGTCGCCAGTGCCTGCTGGACTGTAAGGAAGAAATCTACGGACAGGAAGGCTCAACAGTTGGACTTGTCCCCAGAGTGCAGCCAGTTGTCCTTTCTGCTGTGCTGGCTGTGTTGTGCAGGTGTCAGCTGAGCAGCTAGAGTAGGGCCACACTCCTGTCCTAGCCTCTCAGCCTCTCGCGGAAGTGGCTGAGGACCTGGGCCAGCACCCATCATATGGACAAGGTGCTGACTGCAGGTACAGAGGGGGATTCTGACTTGAAGATACAAGAGGAGAAAACTCTCCAGGAAGAGCAGACCCTGTGCTGAGGCAGCCGGCACACAGTGGGTGCTTTATGTATGAATGAGTAGAGATTCAGGTTCCCCTGGCTCAGGTGTTGCTTCCTTCACGCATTAATGGGAGATGAGGGCTGACTGGGTGTGAAGACTGGGTGAGCGCTCAAGTTCCCAGGTGTGGCCTGCCTCGAGCTGCCTTCTCCAGCCTGTAGTTATCTTCTCCCTATAGTCACAGTCACATCACACTTCTGGTCCTAGAGGTAGTGGCTGGGCTGTCCTGCTTGCTGTGGGAGAAGCCGGCTGTGGAGGCCACACTGCCATGCCCTGTGCCTCTTCATGTGAACCCAGATGTTGCTGTCCTGGAGAGTGGATGTAATGCGGAGTGGGGGCCACCGCTGAGTCTCCCTGTGGGGAGCTGCCTTCCCTTGCAGTTTTTGTTCTCCCCATGCATAGGGCCGGACTCCAAGGGGATTGAGAGGGCAAATTAAAGTCTCTGCTGCATGCTCCTTTCCTGTCCCATGTGAACTTGCCTGCCTTGGAAGGTGTGGCCAGGTCCTCCTGTGGAAGCAAGTGCCCTTGACCAGGTGAAGCCGATGCACCTGGAGATGTTGAGGCAAAAGACACAGTCCGTGCTCTATGGACATGATGCTTTTTTTTTTTTTTTAATTTATGTATTTGGCACAGGATCTTGCTATACAGCTTGGACTCATAGGGATCATCCTGTTTGAGCTTCCCCAGCGCTAGGATTACAGGTGTGCACCACCAAGCGTGGTACTGGTGATAGAACCTGGGTCCTTGCACTTGCCAGACAGGTGATTAGATCACTGAGCTATCTCTCCCTGGCCCCAGACCTGAGTCTTATGGGATAGACCGGCCTATGAATGGATATAACATCACCAGTGGTTTCCAGGAAGCGCAGGCTCTGTTTGGACCCAGCACTGAGAGGCTGGGAAGTTATTCAGGTGTAAACTACTTGCCAAAGCTATGGCTTGAGCACTTGAGTGACTGTACCCAGTACTCCAGCTACCTACTCAGGGCAGGAACAAAGGGCCACTGCCTAGCTTAGGGGAACCTCCAGGAACCTGATCTGGCCCTCTGGCCAGAATCCTTTTTGTGTTGAGCTTGTGCTCTCCTTGGTATTACTGGTTTTGAATATTGACCCTGGCTCTGTGACAGGCTGCCTAGCAGAGGGTCTTGTGATCTAGAAAGAGGACCCTAAAGAAGCTTTTGAGAGCAAGGACATCCAGGCTTACACATGGAGGCTGTGTCAGACAGTATGTTTCTGTCTCTATGTTGCGCTTTCCTGCTCCTTGACCTTGAATCTCAGCCTTGTCCTTCATCTTAGACAGCTACGAGGGGACATGAGGACAAAGGAAGGGAACACAATAGAGTAAGTCATGGTTTAAGTCTAGGTCACACCCCTGGTCCCCCATCCTTCTGACTGGGGAAACAATCATTCTCAGCAGTGCAAAGAATGAACGCACCCAGAGTCCATGTTGGTGTCTGTGGAAAGCCATTCACATCCTTCTGTTGAGCTTAGCATGCAGTTCTGTGCATGCTGGGAAGACAGCGGGTATCAATTCAGATTCCAGGAAGTGCTGCAGCTCCCACCTTGGCTCCTCCATGTCCTGGTGGTGTGAGAAATAGGGGCAGACCTCCCACAACATGGCCACAAGAGCAGAGGCAAGACATCCTGCTCAGACCCTCCCACATGCCACTGGGCCTCTGGGGACCTCCCAACAGCCTCTGTCCCGACTCCTATGAGGGTCGGCAGAGGTGGATGATGCAAGAGCCTAGCATGGCAGCGATGCTTTGATAGAATCACCAGTTACCGGATCTGCTGCCAATTTCTTCCTGGGATGCTTGTTGCAAACATGAGCTTTGACTTCATCATTCTAGAGACACCCAAACCCAGCCATCCAGAGCTCTCTACTTTTTGAGCAAGGCAAGCTGACTGAGCCACACAGCCTTCAGAACAAGGGCTGTCCTAAGTCCCTGAGCCAGGGACTGTAGGGTCAGCCCTCTCGCTGCACTTTGACCCCTACCAATTTCCCCAGACCTTAAGTAAATAAGACCTGACCAGCTGCGGTGGGTCCAGGAGAGCTGGGGACAGGAAGGGACACCATCTGAACAGATGATTCCCAGGCCTTGGTCCCCATGGCTAAGCCTGCCAGAGCCTCACCCTCAGGTGTGCTCAGGGGGCCCCCACCTGCAGGCCCAGAGGGCACTCTGAGCACACAGCTGTCAGGCCAGGTGCACCACTGCCTGCTCCACCCTCTAGGGTCGGCTTGGCCCCCTTTGTAACCCTTTCTGCATGGCTGATAGAGATCATCTTGGAAGACACTTGTGAAAACTCTCTGGAAACCCTTCAGTGGTGACCTCTGGGGCCTGGCCATACGTCTGCAGTCTTCTCACCCGCCTTCTCCCTCAGCAAGCACAGACCAGCAGTAGCAGTCTGCCCACACACCAGCTACCCTTCTGCCCCAGCCAAGTCCCCTGCTTACCTCTGCTGCTGCCTCTGCCCTGGACACCCTCCCTCCACACATACCTCTCCCTGACCAGCTCTACCAAACCTCAGGGAAATGTGCTTTGCAGAGACATTTTTCAGAGTCCCAGGACTGGGCTAGATCCCCAGGGCCACATTGCCACTGGACTCCACATTCCTCCTTCGTAGCCACTGTAAATGAATTTGAAGTGATGACCCTTCCCCAGGTCAACCAGTGCTGCTTCCTCAGTACTCAGAACAGAAGCTCAATCATCCTTGTCAAGCTGTTTGACCACTCAGAGAGGGTTTATGGGAAGACAACTGGAGCAGCAGCATCGGCTCCCACCCAGGAGCCCTATGCTCCTTCACCGCATGAAGGCTGCCCACGCTGTAAGCAAGTTGGCAGAGCTATCCCTCACAGTCAACCCAAGCAGCATGAGGGAGCCACCCACAGGTCATGGCCTCTTCCCTGAGCCTTCTGACTTTCTGTCCCCAGCCAACCAAACCCCTTACTATGTCATTTCTCAGCTAAACTCCTACTTCCTCCCCAAATGTCTGCTTCAGCATCTCCAAAGAGCTCAAGGTGAAAGACACACAGCTGTTCTTGTAAAGCTGCCCTGTGGTAGCACTGTGGCTAGCTCCAGCTTCAAAAATTCAGGGGGCAAAGCATTATATTAGGGAGCAAGGGCTTCCTGATCCAGAGGACACTGCCTATCCTTTGTCTCTCAGAGATCTGGCACTAACTATGCAAAAGCACCTGGCAGAGGCCACTGTCAAAGGCAACAGAAGACCACACCTCCCAGTAAGACTTTTCCCCGGGGAAACCACTAACCCCTGGATTCATGGCACATCCAGCAGCATCACCTTCAAACACAGTCTGAACACACAGGGTCAGGGCACCCAGCTCTTGGAAATGGAGGTGGTGGAATTGTCTTTGAAATAACAAGTCCACTAGACATAGGTTTATACTCCTTTCACATTGAACAACAGCTAACCTCCTGATAAGCTAGCCTCCAGAAACTTCCTATTGTGCTTGGACCCCAAAAGCCTAAGGCCAGTATGTTAGCTGGGACACAACATCCAACACCCATAGCTTAAAGGAGGAGAGGCTTAATTTGGCTCATGATTTCAGAGGATTCCATCCATGGTCAGCTGGCTCCAGGGCAGAAACATCATGGCAGAAGGGCTTGGCAGATCAGAGCTGCTTAGCTCATCACAGCCAAGAAGAGCAAGGGAACAGCATCAGGGAGCAAAGCACAGGAGGCCAGATAAAGATCCCAAGGTCAAGACTCAAATATACTCAGAAACATGTGCCACCACGACCCTGGGCAGCTCCCACCCCAGCCCACCTGACACAGTCAAGTTTATCCCTAACACTGGGCAAGGCTGCTCTGTCCGCATCAATGCCCCCTCTGCCTGGCAGTGGATCTGTTGCGGCCTTCCATCTGCCATGGCTACAGCAGCCTTCCAGGATGCCTGGATCAGTCCCTGGGAACAGCCATGTCAGAAGTGGAGCCCATCTCTTCCAAAGGCAAGCTCCAGGCTTCCCTGACACTGGTACTCCACGTGGACCCAGGAAGGCCTCCATCTCTCCAGGAATGCCCATCCCCTCCCCTATCTGTCACTTCCTGGTCTCTACCACCTTTTTATGTTCCATTGTAGCAGGAAAAGTAAGGTAAAATGGCACCCCACTAAAGGAAGGTAAAACAGAGTAGATGGGAAAGGAAATGGGGCTCTCAGTGAGCACACAAGCTGAAATTTGGCTGAAATCTGCATTGTCGTGTCTCACGTGTGAGCAGACCACCTGGTTACTGACCCTGTAGATCAAGAGCAGGGCCTGAGATTCTGCATTCCAGAGAAGTTCAAGCAATGCTGAGGCTTCTGGTCCACAGAACATATTATGAGCAGCAAGAACATCTATGCGATGGCTGGTACAGAGTGGGCACTAGCAAATGTTTGCTAAGTTGAAGGAAATTGCAGGAGGAGCTGGACTTGCTAACAAAGCTCATTAATAACCAGCCAGTGACATGGAAAAACAGTCAGTTAAACCAGTAGTGCCCCAATCTGGCTGCACTTTAAAGTCATCTAGGGAGACTACTTAAAATTCCAGTAACAGAAGTCTATCTTCAGAGACTACAGTTCCATTTACCAGGGCTGAGGCAGAGCCCGGACATTTGTGTTTTGGTAGAAGCTTCTCCAGGGATCCTCATGCACTACCAGACTGGAGAGTCCTGGACTGCAAAACCTATCTCCATTGCTACTGTGTTCTGGACATTGGGCTCTAAGCAAGACCAGGTCCTGCTCTCTGGAACTTGAAGGCCAAAATGGGAAATAAACCCTCACGTGATGTGACTATAACCTCATATGACAATTTATGCTAAGGCATAAATCTATAACATTTCTATACTTTTTTAGGAAGACAGATGAAGAGCTGATCAAAACCAAGTAAATGGAAGGAAAAAAGCCAGATTGTGAGGAACTGTGATATGTGGATCTTAAGGGATGAGTAGGAGTTTTCTAGGAAGACAGGAAAAGCCACTACCCCAAACATCTCTTCTCCCCCATTACAGTGGTCTCTCCCTAACCACAGCTTTGATTTCTGCAGTTTCTGTTAATTATAGTGAAATGTGCTCCCAAAATATTAAGTAGAAAATGCTAGAAATAAAGTTTTAAGTTTTGAATTACAACATCCTGTGCTATTCTGTGCCACGCCCCTCGGGCTAGGAATCATCCTCTGCCCAGTGCGTCACAGTGTAGATGCTACACACCCCTTGGGCATCATTCCGTGGCTACCTAGTTTGTCAGATCTACTGCCACAGTAGAGCAGAAGTCACCATATGCCACTACCTGACAGCATGTCCAATGCCTACGTCACCCACCTCACTTCACCCGTCACATAGGCAGTCTCACCTTCTGAGCATCACCAGAAGGGAGGAGATAGTACAATAAGATATTTTAAGAGAGAGACTGAAAGTTATTCATATAACTTTTATTCTAGTGTATTATTATGCTTGCTCTCTTTTATTATTAGCCTCTGATTGCACTTTATGCATTCAACTTTACCATAAGTATATATGTACAAGAAAAAACAATAGATATGGGGATTTGCATTACGGATGGTTTCAGATGTCCGTGGGGTAGGGGGTTGGGTGCCTTCATGATGGATAAGAGAGGGGGCCCTACTGACTCTGGGGATAAGATGTCTGGCCATTGATCTTGCATTCCAGATAGTCTCCTCCTGCCAGCCCAGGTTGGGGATGAAGGTGTAGCTCACAGAATAAGCTGCCTCCAATCTCTGGAGCACGTGCTCCGTGACTGGCTGGTGCCAGCAGGAACACTGCCTGCAAGCAGCTGGCAGCTGTTATCAGTCAGAGCCCACTTGGAAGAGGGAGCCCATACCCTATACCTGGTGGACAAAATTTGATGGAAAAACTAGTGACATATTTTAGGGTTTGTGAAAAGCCAAAGGGAAACACCGCACAACAAAGAGATTAGCAACAGCAGGAAGCCCAAAGACTGAGGGACAAAAAGAAGAGGCAGTGTCATGAAGTTCAGGATCAGAGCTGTCTGGCAGGAGCTGCAAGCAGCAGGGGCCACCTAGCAGAAGCTGCAACTACTAAGAGATACAGCTATTGCTAAAGATATAAAGAGGATGCCCAGAGCTGGTCCCAGGCTGCCCTCGCCCTTCTTCCTGCCTGTCAGCAGCAACCAATGCTTCCAATTGGCCAAGCCCAGTCAAAGGCCATTTGGCAAAGGAGTCTGGGAGATGTAGTTCCAGGGATCAGGCCTTGAAGGTTAGAGAACAATTAATAGACTAATCACAGGTTCTTTCCAAGTTTCTGCTGAAAGCCACCTAAGCATTGCCCTCATCCTTTCCCCTGCCTGTAGAACTCTGTCTTGGCCTAGAGCCCAGCTTACTACACAAGGCATGGCAGATACTGTCCATGAGGGATCTGGGAGGCCACTAGGCAGGTCCCCTTCAGTAGTAAGAACCCCTTCCCTTTCTCCCCATGATGCTCCACACATGTCAATTTCTCTGTGTTCAGGGAGACGCAAAGGTTTGGGATGCACTGCTCTAAGTAAAAGCTAAGAAAGAGGGACTGAAGGGAGCTCAGTCCATGGAAGAGAATCTTCTCCTCCTGGAACAGACAGGAGTTCTCAGGGCACAACCCCAGACCAGCCACCTTGCAGGCTACCTGGGAGTCCAGGAAGGAAGCCACTCAGAGAAGAAGCAGGCACTCTGAGACAGAACTGTGTCCTCACCTATCCTGCTTACAGAATCCTGAGAAAGGAAGAGATTCTCCTCAAAATGAAACTCAAAATTGCACCAGCCTCAGGATTGGAAAGAAACAAAGGCCCGCCTTCTGAGCAGGGCCTCTCTACAGCTCCGAATGTTCCTTCCAGCCTGGACACCAGAATGGTTTGGACCTGAACAAGCCAGGACAGAAAAGACTCATCCAGGTGGCATCACTGACAATAATGTTATTGGCTTCTCCCTGGACTCAGCCTTGGCTTTACCTAGAAATTTCTGAGTTCATCTCTACCAGCTCCAAGTGTGTGTGGGGAGCTGGGCCTGCCCCCAACCAGCCAGCACCCCAAGGTCCTCTGTAAACAGAAAGAGAAGACTTGCCATGTGCTATAGCCAAAGACAAAGACTACCACACCTAGGACCACAAAGCGGGGACCTGGGACACATGCCATCCTCACCCTTGGCCATTTCAGGGCAGCACACCAGTAGGGAGAGGAAAAACACCCTTCCCTCAACCCAGAACAGCCTGAAGTCCCATCTAGAGCCCCCCAACTCAGTTTTTTTTTTTATCAAATTGCTTGATCTGCTCATTTTGTTAGAAGTGTTTTATTAGAAGTTTTGTTAGTCTGTTTGTTGGCTGGCTTGCTTAAGTCAGGCATGATGGCACACACCTGTAATCCCAACACTCTAAAGAGCTAGGGCAGGGAAGACTGCAGGTTTGACGCAGGCATGGCAACTTGGTGACTTAACAAGACCCTGTCACAAAATAACATATGGCAGGGGGTGTAGCTAAATATGAAGGCCCTGGGTTCAATCCCCAGAACCACAGTCAAAGTCACTGAGGCGAGATTCACATAACACAAATTAACCACTTTGCCACATGCTATTCAGTGACATCTGACAGTGTTGTGGAGACACAGAAGCTACATATTTCCTTAAAAATGTTCATCACTCCAACCTAAGGCCTCACAGTCACAAAGCACCACTTCTCAATCCTCCCTCTCCCCAGCTCCTAGACATGATAGATTCGCCTATGGAAGACACTTCATATAAATGGGATCATACAATAGATGACATTTGTGACTAGCTTACATCTCTGGCAGCTTTTGAGGCTCCATCTTGTACCATGTATCAGAATTTAATTCCTTTTATGTACCATGCATCAGAATATTCCATTGGGAAAATACCATATGATGTAAAATGATCCAGTCATCAGATAATGAAGGGATAGATTGCTTCTACTTTTGAACTCTTATTTAAAATAGTGCTGTTACAAACATTCATGTTTATGTTTGTTTGAATACGTATTTTTAGTTTGGGGGTACATATCTGAGAGTTCTGTTCATTTTTAAAAGATTTAAGGGAACATAAAACATAGGCATAATAGAAAATTGGGATAGAGGGCAGGCCAGATAGCTCAGTGGATTAAAGCACCTGCATAAGCAGACACAGGGGCTGGGGGCTCGATCCCCAGCCTTCCATGCTGGCCCTGCCCCCAAGGCATGCTGAGACAGTGAATGAGACTGGGTGTGGTGGGATGCACCTCTAATCCCAGTGCTTGGGAGGCTAAAAAACAGGAAGGATCACTATGAGTCCAATCTGTGTAGTAAGACCCTGTAGACTCTGTAGTAAATGAACTTAAAAAAAAAAAAAAGAATTTTTTTAGTAGAAGTAAAAGAAAGAGCATTAAAAGGAAACAAAGGCGTGTACATCAACAGAAGTAAAGAACTAATTCCCATTATCAGACATCAAATATACTCATGGGTTTCCTGGCAGCGAGAGTAAAAAGGGAAACAGATTGAGTTACTCCTAGTCATGGGTAGAAATAAACATTTTTTTCCCCTGTCATTAAATCCAGAAAGGCATCTGTAACATGGATCCTTGTATAAAAAATTATGTGTGACAGTGTGGGAAACGTGCTCTTTATATTTCTGCAAGAGACAAAAATGTTCTTCAAATGAGTGGTTTTATTTTTTTTTCTTTTTAATCAACTCTATATGGATTCTGAACACATTTAAGCTGTAATTCAATAAAGTCAATTTTGTAGGATAAAGCTAAGAAAATATGGTCCAGATACATTGCTTTCTAAATACTCAGTTTAATACATGAATCAAACGTGAAGAATCCCAATGAAACAGCCGTTGAGGTAACTATTAAATGTCTCCAGCAGTTCAAATTCTCAGCAGGCCTCTGAATTCTTCAACATGAGCCCGTTGGATATGAGCAGATGATTTATGTGCCAATGAAAGGGAGAGACTTTAATGTAGACATAAAACCTACAAGACGTTAAGTCACCCCAGCACTCTGGGAGGCTGAGGCAGGAGGACTGCCAGTTCAAGCCCAGCCTATGCAACTTAGCAACTTAACAAGTCTCTGTCTCAGAGTAAGAAATAAGAAAGGGTGGGTTGTAGCTAAGCACGAGGTCTCTGGTTTCAACCCCCACTACTGAAAAGCAAAAGGAACGGAAGAGAAAGGGACGTGAAGGGAGAAGAGAGGTGGGGAGGGGAGGGGGGAGGATGGAGAGGAGGAGAGGGACTTCAAGGAATGGTTCTGTCCCATGAAGGTGTTCTGAGTCACTTCCATGCTGGTGATCCCTGTTCATCCCTGACAGCACTGTTACTGGGACCTTCCCAGCTGCCTTTTGTCCTGTACTCTCCTGGCTCCTGCCACCTCACCACCTTGCTCCACATGGGCTGTGAGGCTTGCTGCACCACAGATCCCCAGGACCCCAGAGCCAGTCCTGTGTCCTACTTCCACAGCTGCATGGGCTGAGGAGGAATTCACAGAGTGACATCTGCAGAGGACACTCAGGGCCCCTGCACCAACTGAGACCAAGCTTCACCCTCGATGGAGCACAAGCTGCTTCGAAAATCTAGTCACAGCACCGGTGCCCCTGACCCATTTCTGCCATCTCTCTATCCTCCCATCCCCCAAAAATCTCTCCCCATAAGGCCACATTGTGCGCCGGGAGAATGATGGCTTTTCTTGGGAGGCTGCTGTCACCTCCCTTAGTGAAGCCGACTGACCTCAGATGCATGTCCTTCCTCCACTGCGGGAGCCACACACCCAAGATCTCCCATCTGATGGGAGCTTCGTCTCCTCTGCCTTGCTGGGCTCACCCTGGCACCCATTTGTCTTAGTCTACAATCACTTCCAGATAGGAACTATAGTTAGGGGTGACCTCAAATTACCAAGGAGCGAGGTGAATGCAGCAATGTAGGGCTTGCGGCTAGCAAATCTTCCCGACATAAGCCCTAGGAGCTGTCAGTGCCTAGCATCCCTAGTCACCAGGGAAATGCAGCCCAAAACCTGACTAAGTGATCACCCCACACATGCCTAGCATAAGACGGCAGCAAGAGTCGGCGAGGATGTGGCGCCACTGGTAGCTCAGTGCACCGCTGCTGGGAAGGAGAATACGGCAAATGCTATGGAACACAGAGCGGCCGTGCTTCACAAATTAAAAATAGATTTAGTGAATGATCCGCCAACGCCTTTTCTGGGCAGTCATCCAAAAGAACTGAAGCAGGATCTCAAAGAGCTACTCGCAAGTCCGCATTCGTAGCAGCACTACCCACCGTAGTCGAGAGGCGGGAGCAACCCGCATGTCCACCAGAACGTAGCATGGCCAACCCATTCACACAGTGGAGTATTATTCAGCCTTAAAAAGGAGCCGAATTCTGACACAGACACGACATGGGTGCCTGCGTGACACTGAGCCAATGAAATAAGTCAGTCATGAAAAGACAAATACTGTGTGATTCATGTGCACGAAGACCTAGAGTAGTCACATTCACAGAAACAGAGAGAGAGAGCCGCTGCCAGAGATGAAGGGGGTTACTATTTAAGCCGGACTTTTGTGTGAATGTGTGCACTTTTATAATTCAGTGTTCACTCCTGCAAGATGAAGAGTTCTGGAGACAACAATGAAAATAAATGTTATTGAAATATACAGTTAAAATTGGGTAGGATGGTAAATTCTATGTGTATTTTATCATCATTTTTAAAGACGCACATTCATGCGCCAGGAAGCTACAGGGCAACCATCTCGAAGAACACCTGGGAGACAGGGATGTCAGCTCTTCCTGAAGACCTCCAGGGGCCCCGGGACACCTCTGACCCCCAAGCGGAGCCCAGGTGTGCCACAAGGAGCCAGGCATGCCACCCAGCAATCCTGTGCATGAAATGGGAATGTCTGCCTCCAGCAGGACCTGGAACATGGTGAACAGCTCTGTACGGCCTCTGCAGAAAGCATGGTAAGAGGAAGCCAGGACGCGGGTGAGGAGCCCCAGGCTGCGGAGCCAGCAGACCCGGACTTCAGCCCTGTCTTGGCCACTTCCTAGCCGCGTGACCCTGTGCGACTTGCCAGATCTTTCTGAGCCAGCCCCTCCTCTGAGCCAGTCTCCCGGCATGGCGGTGAGCTCCAATGAAGTCGCTGGAAGGAGAGCACAGAGATGACCTCAGCAAGCACGCTGAGGGGGACAGGGGAGGAGTCTGAGGTTTAGCACCTCACATTCTCTGGGGCTCAGTCTAGTGACTGCAGGGCCTGGAGTCCTGAGACCATTATGCCCAGGCAGAGGCAACTGTGCTGGCCTCGTTCTGTGTGCCTGCTCCGGAGTCCCCCAGTGCTCAGTGATGCCACCAGCCCTAGCATCTAGGCTGTCTCCCTGGTGCCACGTCAACCCAGAGGGAGCTAGGGCTGTGGAGTGTCCAGGGCTGCCTTGGACTGACTGCTTGTCATCCACATCCAAAACCACCTGTCTGCAAAGCCAGCCTGTGCCCACCAAGGCCTCCCTCCACCCCCGCAGTGAAGACCATCTGCACCAAGAGGACATGTGATCTCCCACCTGGTCTCCCCCACAATGCAGCTGGGAGGACAGATGCCATCACAACAACCCTAGCAAAAATGACAGCAGACAACCTCTTGGCCACAGAGCCATGGAAGCTTTGTCAAAAACAATCAGCCCTGTTTGGAGGAAGGGCAACAGGGGCCAGGGCACCCGCTTGCATAGGGTGGCACCTGCCCACGCACAAGGGGAGCTCGTTAGCTGAGTCTAGTGTTGCACTTCAACATCAAAGCAAAACAACCAATGGAAAAGGACAGGAGAGCTTTGAAATCCCTTTGACCTGCAGCCAATTAAGTGTGATGCCCTGAAGCCAGCTTTGTGGCAGTCCAGGTACAACTGACAGCCCCCAACCCCAGCCACAGAGGAGGCCACAAGGAAAAGCCACAGCCAGCACTGGACTGCTGCTCCTGCAGAGACCCTAGAGCTCTCGCCACCCACTGGTGTGGAGTCTTTGGGGCAGAAGGCCGATCTCCTGAGTGAACAAACCACCAGCAAGAGAGCTGAGCAGGAGCCTGGAGAACAAGCCCAACCAGCTTTGCTCACACCACCCCAAACTCCAGAGCACTGTCATTCTGTCAAAGTCAGCCAAGCCCAGGCCTCCACCAGCCCACCTCCAGGGGCTCCAGCAGCCCAGCTGAGGAGTAGTGCACGAGCAGCCCATGCTTCAAAAGCAGTGCGTTATGGTGGCAATCGAAGCTTCTGGAGCGGATGACTTCTCCAGGCATTCAGGGCTGTTAAAAGCAATGTCAAGGTGACGAGGACACCAGCATGGTGCCTCCCACACATGGAGACTTCCTGAGAGCCAGGGCCTGGGCTCAGCCCTGTTCTCCACACCCTGTGAAGAGGCAAGGTTATTCTGGGCACGCCCCCATCCCCATGGTGACCTGTCAAGGTCACACAGCTGCCGCTCATGCTCACGGAAGAGTTCCCTCACCTCACCTCCCCCACTTGCTCTGTCCAGCCCAGCTGAAAGCTTATCCTGATGGCTACCAGGAGAGAAGAGCTCCAAATGCCTGCAGAAAATCCCCAAGTAAATCAGACTACAGTTTAATAAGCTTGGGTTTAAAAGAAGATATAATCAGAGGACCAAAATACAAAAAGATAAAATAAATGAAAGGAAAGGAAAAAGAACACCAGCTGCAGGAGTGACACCAGCACCATGGCTCTGGGCCACCTCCTGGACACTGTAAATGTTCCCTATGCAAATGAACAGTTTAAGCTCCTAGGTGATAATGTTAGGATGGTCCCTGTGTCACGGGTCCTACTGGAAGCAGAGGGGAGACAGCCCACAAGAAAGCTCACAGTATTGGTGCAAACCTGTGATCCAAGCTCCTCAGGAGGCTGAAGCAGGAGGATCCAAAGTTCCCAGCCACCTTGGACAACTTAGTGAGACCTTAACTCAAAACAAAATACAAGGGGGCGGGAAGATGGATCAGTAGAATAAGCACTTTCCTGGCAAGCTCCAGGGCCTGAGTTCAATCCCCAGTTCTGCCAAAAAAATAAATAAAATACAAAAAGGGCTAGAAGTGTACCTCAGTGATGGTGTGCTTGCCTAGCATGTGCCCGGCCTGGGGTTCAGTCCCCCAACTTCAAAAGAAAAAGAGAAACCACACAAAAATCTTGGTTTCTCCTACTCAGACACCTCGAAGGCCACCAAGCCAGAGACACAGAGGAGTCTGCTGCAGAAAAATGCCACTAGAGGGCAGGTACAGACACAGGTTGAAGTCCAGAGCCTGCCACTTAGAAGCTGCATGACACTGGGCAAGCCACTCAGCTTTGTTGGGCTTTGGATCTAAGTAACTGGAAGAGCAAGATCCAGAGCACGAGCTGGTGAAGAGGAACAGTGGTCAGCATGAGAGGCGCCCCAACTCTCGCATGGGACACTCTCAACAAGCTCTCCTGTGGACCCTGGAACACAGCCAGGCTTGGAATCTAGCCCACAGCTTTCACTTTGCACATGAAGAGATTCCACTGCTGGCAAACTTCACGTGGATTCCTTCTGATTACTCTTTCCCTGTATATAAAGTCCTACAAACTCATATGGGAAAGTTGGGGTGGGGAATGAAAATACACTAAGATAATTAAGTCATCAGCAATCACATTTCTCAGGTAAAACCAGCCTCAGTGCTGGGGGTGTTGCCTCTTGTCTTCATTCTCAGTGGATGAGGTAGGGATTAGTAGACAATCTCAACCCAACTTGTCTTTGCTGAGTGTTTTATCTTATGTATTTTCTGATGTTATTCCAAATTCAAAAGAAAAACTCAATAAAGATGAAAAATCTGAGATATTTTAAACAGGCTACCTAGGTAAATACTGAATAAACACTAGGGGCAAGGCCAGGTGGCCTGCTCTGGGTACACACAGTGCTCTCTTCTCCAGCACAGTCCGCCACCCCCAAGCCCTCACACCTTAGCAGGGCATCAGGCCCAGGACGAGGAGCACGGCGTGAATCCCCTGCTCCCAGCCCCAGCAGTGACAGAGGGTCTTACTCAACAGCTCACGAGGGCCTGGCTAGATTACAACAAACTAATGACACGGCTGTGCAGACCGATTAAACTGCACAATAGAAAAATTGCAGGGCTTTTAGATCCAACAATATGAGATTAGTTTATCAATACAGCTTATGTGGCACTGGAGAGATAACAGCCCAGCAGAATAAAGGTTTCCTGCACACCTCTCGTGCAACCAAGGTCCCCTGGCCACAGAACTCTGTGCTGCCACCAAAGCAGGAACCAGAAAACAAACTTCCTAAGTAATGCAAGGCAGAGGGGTACAGAGGAGCTGTCTGCTAAGTACCTGATGTGCATGTCCAAGCCCAAGTTCTCTATAACACAGGGACAGCTGAGGCCACTAAGACCAAACATTGGCACAAATACACACACGCGCGCGCGCACACACACACACACACACACACACCCTTCCAGGGCTTGCTCAGTGTTAAACCTGGCTCATGGGCCATGCTCAAACCTCAGAGCAAGCCTACAAGGCAGGTGCTATGGCTGTCCCCACCTTCCAGAGAGGGAAACTAAGGCATGGAGAAATGCTGCCGACAAGTAGCAGCCTTGGAGATGTATGCTTTAAAAGCTGAAACCACCTTTTGACCCTGCGACCATGCTGTTTTGGAAGAACACACCCCTTCTATGTAGCACCTGCCACCTGCAGTTCCTAGAGCACAGGCACATTGTTGTCTGGCACAGGACTCCCAGCAGCCATTGGGTGAAATGTGCAGTAGCTTCCCCGTGGGAGGTGAGAAAGCAAGGCACAGGGAGCTCTGAGACCCATCCCAGAGGTTCAGGGTGAACTGCACAGGACTGCCATTGTCACAGACCAGAAGAAGCAGGATCCAGGCACTTGGGCACGATTGACAGCTGTAACCTGTCATCAACGCGCCCACTCCTCCACCATGGAGTGCCAGGAACTGTGCTCAGGACTCGGAGTTCTCACAACCGCCCTAGGAGGCAAGTGCCATTATGAATAGACATCCCTGTCTGTTTCATGTTGCTGTAACAGAACACCATGGACTGGGTGATTTGTAATTTATTTCTCATGACCCTGGAGGTCAGGCAGTCCAATATCAGAATGCCAGCATCAGGCAAGACCTTCTTGCTGTGTCATCTTGTGACAAAGCACAAAAAGGCAAGAGTGTATAATCATGTGCAAGCAGAGGGAAGGAGGGAAAGGGGGGCACAGAGGGAGGCAAACTCAGCCTTCCATAAGGCATCTATCTGCTCAGAGACAACGAACCTGCGCAGAGGAGATGAGCCCACCGCCACAGTGATAGAATCCATCCACCCATGAAGGCACAGCAGAGCCCTTTTTGTGTTGACAATTAAGTTTCCCACCCAGGAGCTCTGGGACACACAATCAAATCACACTGAGTAATCACACATAAGGAAACCGAGGCCAAAGAGGCTCAATAAACACCACTCATTCAGACAGTGGCCACATGAGATTCAAGGTCCCTAGGGAACACATAGAATCCTTGGGGAATGCTGGGCTGCCTTACTGAGCACCCACCAAGCTACACCCAGCAGCAGGGTGATAAGGGTGTGCAGGGCGGACGGTAGAGCATGGGAGCAGAGAGGGAGGCTGGCCAGGAGGGTGGTGGCTGCAGTCGCTCAGCTCTCTCACCCTCCAGACAGAGCTGCAGGTGGGAGGGGGTGGGGGCTTGGCAGAAGACAGATGTCAGCTCCAGCTGGGTTGCCCCTAGGGTGGACAGCGACCTGCCCCAGAATCAGTGGAACAGAACGTCCTTGACCAGCTTATTGGGGCAAAGCATCCCACCAAGTCCACTGGGGAGGATTCGGCGGCCTGAGTCGCTAAGCGTGAGTGCTGCTCACAGCTGTGGCCCCTGCTGCCTCATTGCTCCCGGCATTCCCAGAGTGCTGCTCTGCGCCCGGGTTAGGAAGACAGGAGCAGCTGGCAGGCAGAGAACAGCAGCCCAGATAAGATAGCAAAGACCAGAGTCAAAGGGTGGGTGGGGCTGTTTCCCCCAAGAAGCAGACACCTTAGAGCAGGGCCTGAGCACTCCTGGGGGAGCTGAAGCAGGACTGGGGTGGCCCAGTATATGGAGGCAGCAGTGAGGGAAGATTAGTCTACCCCCATGTCACGGCTCACGGTCTCGGATGGGAGGGCAACCTCTCTAGGTCTCCATTTGCTTCTCAGCATATAAAATGGGCATAGGAATATTATCTCCCTCCTTAGGCCATGGGAGGGTTAAATGAGATATGGCACAATGAGATGTTAGCACTGAGTAAGTCCTGGAATGGGGGTGGCTGTTACTGCTGTTAACAGGGAGGGATGGCAGGCAGGAAGTTATGGCCCAGGTTAGGGAGCAGAGACAAAGGCAGTGTCCCAGCAACATGAGGCAAGGGAGCTGGAAGGAGGGACAAGTGGGGAGCAGCCAGATGGTCTCCACTCCGGAGAGCTCACAGAACACACAGGCAGCCCTGGCAACACTGTGCGACTGGGAGGTCCCCAGCGCAGTCTGTGATGCTCCCTGAAGAGCTGGAGTCGACCCTGGAAGACACAGCCCGGGCCACTTATCCCAAGGTGGTGCTGAGCTAGAAGGCCCCCGGGTGGACCAGCCTGGGAGGCATGCAGTCCAAGTCCAGATCTGGGTTCTCCCTGCACGAGGCACCAGAGCGCAGGACCTAGAAGTGAAAGGGAGGTCTACGGGCGTGGTGGGAAGCTGACCTGCCTCCTCTGGGCCTCCAACCACGAGGCCTGACACAGGACAGTGAAGCCCAACACAGAGAGGAGCCCCCCAAAATCCTCTCTGAGGTCTGGGAAAGCTGGGTCCAGCTCTCCGCCACAGCCCAGCTGAGCACCTTCACATCAGCCACAAACCTCACTGCCTCAGTTTCCTTCCCTGCCCGGTATTAATTCCGACTCCAGAGAAACACTGTAACTATTCCCGAGACTATCTCTAGAGTCCACAGCGGGCCTGGAACATACAAAGACGTCAATCACCAGGTGTTATCAAAAACGTCATCATTATTCTGGTCTGTTCTCCTCCTGTCATTTGGCTGGTGGTGCAGCTTCTTCAACAAAAACGCACTGCCCAGGTCCCCAATGAGTGGCCCTGAGGCAGAGGAGCCAGGTCTGATAAGCCCAGCCTGCTGCTGACCTTGAGGCATCCCTGTCTCGTTAGGGAGGCAGCTCATAAATTATCCTTGCACCACGGAGGCGGGCAAGGCAGCAGAGGTGTGCATGGTCGGTCCCTCATGCCAGGAGCCAGGGAGGCAGCTGGGCTTGTGGGGCGAGCTGGAAAATAAACAAGCCTCTGGGAAGCGGGGTGTGGGGTGCAGCATTGCTTTGCAAAGCAGACTCCATGGATCATGCTTGCTTTTTTATTTGCCTATAATTATCTCCGCTTTATTCTCCCTTAGTAGTCAGTGAGGTTCTTTTCTTTTAAATGCCAGCCAGCACCAAGAAAACTTAGGAAAGCTGATGTTCATTGCAGAGCCATGGGCAGGGGAGCCTGTCCGCAGGGATGAGGGTGACATCAGTGATAATCAAAGGGAAAGTTCAGCCCAGGATAAAACAAGGGGCTGGCAAGACAGCCCAGGGATCCCTGCCTCTGCACCCCGGGCTTCACTTTCTAACCTGAATCAGAGTCTTATGTGACAGAAGCCATTTCTGCACTTACATACACACACACACACACACACACACACACACAACCTATATTAATCATTGTGTTTAGGCAGAGCTGGGTTCTCTGCTGCACTGGGGAGACAAGGACTGCGCTCTCTGCCCCACCCTGATTCTGGGAGGCCAGCCAGTCTGAGCTGCAGAAGCCCCTCCCACCCCCTCTCTCTGCACACCCCAGGAATGCTGCTGCAGGCTGCATCCCAAGCTGCTAAAAAGTCCACTGTGCAAGGTGCAGATGAATGAAAGAAAAAGATGCAGGAATCCAGGACCTAGGGAGGGACGAGCCAGGGCTGCAGGGCAGATGGGTTCCCTTGACCTCACCACCACCAGGACCAGCTGCTGGTACAGCCCCTGACCCCATGATGGCGCCGAGGCCACCCTCTCATGTCTATAAAGATCACACCCAGAGCCCCCTCCAGAAATACAGGGCCTCTGTGACCCCCACACCCCCCAGTCCATGGAGGGAAAGGGGAAAGGGAAAGGAGAAGCACCCAAGCAGAAAGGCCTGGGTTCTTTCCTGAGGTCCAGTTAGCCACGATCAGTGTCACTCAGTAGCCTGACACAGGACAACCTGCAGCTGCCTCTGGCTCAGGACTCCTCGTGTGGCCGATTCCAGACAGATGGTCCTGTCCAGGTGGGCCCAGAGAAGCAGCCTGGTGTCAGGGAGATGGCTCGATGTGGAGCTGCAGGGCTGCTGGGACCTTCCCTCTGCCACATCCATGCTGTGTGGACAAGCCTCCTCGCATCCACGTTTCAGGTTCCCCCACTGCAGAAGGATGAAAGTGAACCAGCCCATCTCCAAGACCCTGGCTCTGCACCTGAGATCCTAAGACACAGGTGGCACCTGCAGGGGCCTTCTGCAGCACCAGCCCTGCAACGTGACCTCCCTCCCACCCTGTCCCCCAACTTCATCTTGTACCCTAAGAATGCAGCTCTTCCCACTGCAGAGGGCCTCAAGAGGTGCAGCTGGGTTATGGGAATGAATCAAAAACAGCAGGCCAGGGAAAGACCTCAGAAGCCCAGGAAAGCCAGGGAGCTAGGATGCAGGAGGGGAGCTCAGGGGAGTCCATCTCTGTTCAGGACACCCCCTTCCAGGGGAGCTGGTGGCTCCTGCAGTTTTGCTGCTTGCTCCAGCGAGGTCCAGCCTAAGTCCCTCTCTGGGTCTCAGGCCACCTGAGTCCTGACTACCCACCCAGGGGACCCCGAGCTACCTCTAGGCTGGGAAGTTGCTGTAACTGCTGCAGACTCCAGCCGAGCCCCGGCCCTGTCCTCTGACCAGGCACAGGCTAGCAGAGGGTCTCATACCCTAGGCCCCCACCCAGGCTGGAGGGAGAACTCACCAGGCCATGTGCTTCACAGGACTTACCTCGCTTAATTCTCCCAGTAACCCCATGAAGAAGGTGCAGTATCTTGGTTTACAGATGAGGAAACTTAGGCTTGGGGAGATTAGGTATGTCACTGAGAAGAACTAGGACCTTGGATTCAAACTGTCTTCTTTTCCACTTCACTAACACATCTGAGCACTCAGTTTTGCCATGTTCTTCACCTTGAAAAGCCAGCAAGTACTTTACTATAATTCCTGAAAAACCTGGTGTTCAGCTGGGTGGCACAAGCCTGTAATTCCAGCACTCTGGGAGGCTGAGGCAGCGGAATGGCAAGTTTGAGCCCAGCCTGGGCAACTTAGCAATTTAGTGAGACTGTCTCAAAGTAAAAAAGGACTGGGGTTGTAGCTCAGTGTGAAGGCCCTGTTTTCAAACCCCAACAATGATATGAGAGAGAGAGAGAGAGAGAGAGAGAGAGAGACAGAGAGAGACAGAGAGAGACAGAGAG
>NDGN011462732.1:0-22696 GCA_002564285.1 Tympanoctomys barrerae
TATCTTTAAGTTAAAGTCATCACTTAAGGATTGGAAGAGATTTAAAGACAGCAAGCAATGCACAGTCCCTGCTAGTTCTGGGCACAGCAGAGCTGTGGTGGTGGTGGGTAGCACTCTCTTCTCTTCTGGTGACTGGGACAGGAACCACAGGCTGCATGGAGAGCTAGGAATTATGGCTTGGAGCTCAGGAGCCGGGCTCAGGGTGGCATTTCTGGCAGGCTGGCTTCACAGGAAGCACCGAGAGACACAGCTAACAGCTCAGGGAGAACGAGTGTGAATGGCAGCTCAGCCACCTGCTCTCCCTTCCTCACCTGAGAGGAACAGGGACATCCATGCCAACGCACCGCTGGAGGACCAGGGTGAGCCAGTGGGCACAGGGTAGTGATCAGGAGAACTTGAAAGGTAAACTCAGGTAGCATTCGCTTTCTCTAAAACTTTCTCTTCAGACCAGGTGCTGCGGCATATGTGAGTAATCTCAGCTCCCAGGAGATTGAGGCATGAGTCACTCAGGCTAGCCTGGATTATCTAGCAATAATCCAGATTATTGTTCAAGGCCAGCCTGGATTATCTAGCAATAATCCAGTTTATTGCTAGATAATCAGCTCGAAGGCCAGGGAACAGACTTGCTTACTCATAGGCAACAACACCCAGCAGGCGTGGACCTTGCTTCACATGCATTGGCAGGGTCTCAGTTCCAACCCTGAGCAGCATGTTACCAGAAAGGCACCACGCATAGCCCTTGCCATGTGGGTTTTAGAGGTTTGGGGTCTTAGGTGGGATGCATGGGCTTTGAAATGTGCCCTTGTCACCAAATCTGTGGGGCCAGAAGCCCACAGGCCATCTAGAGCAAGGACACTGAGCTAAACTACACGCTGAGCAATAGCCTCCTCTTCATTCTTTTTAAATTTTTCTTTCTGTTCATTAACTTTTGGCCCAAGACAAAGTCTCGCTTTGTAGTTCACATTCATCCTGAACTCACTACGTCACTTTGCCCTCAAAATTGCAGAGATCTTCTGCCTCCACTTCCCAAGTGCTGAGATTACAGATGGGTACCACCATGCCTGGCCTTACCTTTTCTGGAAGGGACAATTTCATTTATACCAAGGCTTTCTTGGCTGGCTTTCCGAGGGTTAGCCTCACACGGGCTATGAGCAGTGTCGCAGAGGGGAGGTCTGTGTTCCCATAACTGCTAACCCTGAATGAGAGCGGGTAGCAGCCTCAGGGGGTGATTAGGGCTCAGCCCTCAGAAAAGCCATCCACTACCTGTTACACAGGGGAACTAAGAAAGAGAGGGGATGGCTGCCACTGGACATGGAAGTCGCTGTGTGTGGGCTAGAGTTTCGTCTCCAGGACTTCAGGGACACATTTCTGTGGCGCGCAAGCCCTCTGTCTACCGCATTCCATTATAGCAGCCTGAGAACGATCTGTAGAATTTTAAATTATTCAAAGAGCTCAAAGAATCAAAATTTTTTTCTATAAAGTGATCAAACTTTAAATCCATCATTTGTAATGTGCTTCACAGACAACTGCCCTTGCCACAGCAAGATGTCATTTGTGATGAGGTGCATTTGCGAGGTCCCCGCTGCACAGCAGGAAAGCGGCAGCAGGAAGGAAGTGGTTCTTACCCATAAAATGCAACTAGTACCAATTACATCTGATAATACCTGCTCTGTCTGAATAAGACACAAAATAGCTGCCAGGGTGCATTAGTGGAGAATAAAAATTGTTTACAGTTCTGATTTATCTGTGGCAAAAAAAAAAAAAAATCACGTGAATACATTGTTTGTAAGAACTGTAAAGTCATATAATCTTTTGAAAAGAAATTTGACAATATGTGTCAAGAACTTTAAAATATTTATGTCTTTTAATGCAACAATTCCATGGCTATAAATCCATGCAACAGGGGAAATCTATTTGAGTAGACATGTTTATTGCAGGACTATTTGTATTTTGAAGGAAAAAAAATAGAAAATGCACATGTCTAATAGCAGAACAGAATGGTGAACTTATAAACTCTATGCCATAAAAGATGAATGCTTCGTGTATATATACACATATAGAAGTGTGACGCAAAAATACATGTATATACACAGTTAAGTCCAAGTTAAAAGTAAAAACACCTGAAAAAATTCTGGGATGTAAGGCTAACAGTTATAAGTGTCATCTTTATCCACCCACATTTACTTTCATGATAAGTCTTAAAAGACTTTATTTCCTAAAAATGCATTAGCACCCCCAGGAAAATCGACACACTAGTTCACGGTTCTTATGACACAGCGCAAGGGGCTCAAACCGTACTGCTGAGTTGGTTAGTTTGGAAATACAGGAACGAGGTGGTGGGCGCTCTAACGGGCAAGTCCCCTGTGCAAGGCGGGAGGGGGCACGGAGGGGCTGGGGATGGGGGGAGCGGCTTACGTAATTGTCTCTCGCAGACCAGCCCGGGTACAGCTGCATGTGGAGCTGTCTCTCCTTGCGTGCTAATTCGTAATATTTAGCCTGCTCTTCCCGAGACAGGGCGTGCCACTGAAAGGGAAGCAGGGAAGAGGCGGTGAGTAAACCAGACACCGGCGCATGCGTACTTCAAAAGGGGAAAGCTGCACCGATTAAGCGCTGAAACCTCCACTGATTTCTACAAGGCAAGAGCCCAAGCTGGCACTGGAGGAAAGGCCCAGGTGGGCTTCTCTTTCCTGTTCTCTGATGTCACATGAGATGCAGCCCAGGGGCGCAATGAAAGGAGCTCTCTTGCCATGTAAAGTAAGAACTTGATGCGGACGTTCCATCCCCAACCTCGCCTCCTCACCAAAATGGTAGTGGTCGGGACGCAGGTGTCCAAGCCCCAGCAGCATCTCCTGCTGAGCACTGTGATAATTTCCAGACACTGTCTGGGACATCCACACCGCTCCTGCTCCGCACTTCTGCTTGATCCTGGATGCACGAACTGCATCGTGTGAGCTTGTCTGGTTGGACACCAGAAGCCAGTCTGTTTCCGTTTCCTGTCTCTTTCCGCTCACACATACATGTGCATGCACATACACCTACACAGTCTCCCTGGGCACACTGACACCACTGTCCTCGTGCACAGCACACTTCTGACTCTGGCTTTTGCTTCCCTCTTCTGGGAAGCTGGCAGCGTGACCGAATGCTCTGGCACCCGGCGCCAGACAACAGCTTCCGACAGGGGAGGGCATGCTGCCGCTGCTTTTCAACTCTTTCTCATAGTGGGTCTGATTCTGCATCACAAATAACAAGGCAGCCCACGCAGACGGCGCTGGAGAGGTGTGCGCTACACGCCCGCTCTTCACCCGTCAGCACACAGCGGGTGCAGGCCCCACCCAGACTCCTCCAGTGTCTGCCCTGTCTCCTGGTGCCACGGAGCCTCCAGGAAGTGTCTGGATTGGGAACCCGGCGGCAGAGAGGGAAGGCTTGGAGGTGGCAGCCAAAGGAGAAGGAGCCCTGAGCCTGAACTTGAACCTCAGGCCCTCCATCCAAAGCACCAGGTCCTGGGTGTGGCCTTTCCCACCCTGCTTTCTGCCCAGCCTTGGCTGCCTTGTGAATGGTTTTATTCTCGCTGACCTTGTTTCTAAAAAATGATTTAAAATAGGTAAAGTCAGTATGGTGGCATATACCTGGATCCCAGCACTCAGGAGGCTGAGACAAGAGCATCAGTGTAAGTTGGAGGGCAGCCTGGGCTATACGCTGAGATCAAGGCCAGCCTGGACTACAAAGTGAGACCCTATTCCCCCCAAAATTTGTTTTTAAAATAGGGACAGAAGATGGAGTCCAGTGGAGGAGGGAAAAGAAGAAGGAAAGGGCAGAGGCGGGTGACGCAATCGGTTCTCCTGGAGAAGGCCACATGGAAGTATGTGTCCACTGGGACTTCCCCTGGGCACATGGGGGAAGCTGAGGTTTTCCTTGGGTGGAGGTCCAGCTCCGGTCCGACATCAGGACAGGAAGCTGGGCGTCAGGGGATTCCTCCAAAAGTCCCCAGGAGTCAGGCCTCTGTGCGGCACAGATGCAATATTTTGTAATTGCTTTACAAGTGCAGAGGGGTCGCTGAAAAGTGAAGTCCAAGGGTGGGACCCCATGTGCACCCCAGCCCAAGCCAGGCATAGACATGCTTTGGTTGACAAAATAAGTTGGAAGGAGAAGGCCAAAAAGAAAAGCAACCTCGAAGAGAAAAAAAAAAAAAAAAGTGTAACCCAGGTCTCTGTGCTCCAAAAAACCAAAACCAGACTGACGGAGCTTTAAGTCACCCTTGGTGGCCAATGTGGAGGCTGAGGCAGGAACAGCCCCACAGCCTGCAGCCACTGACAGCCGTGAGTCCTGAGGGCTGAAAAACGAAGCCCCGGGTACCAGGCCACCCACTGGATGGGCCAGAAAATGCGAATCACTTGGGTTCCCATGCGTATCTCCAAACAAACAGGACTGGCAAGAGGAGGAGTTGTCAAAAAACAAAACAAAACAAAAGACAACAACCCAAGGCAGAAGCCCTCCATTTAGAAGTGTTCGTTCATTCTTTGCACAGATGTTCTTCCCTGTACGCAGCGCCTTTTACGACGGCAGTGCGCAGGATGGTTTGGTGTGCGCGTCAGAACTTGCTGAGAAAAAAGCGAGCATCACACATGAGGATGAACCCCGGCAGCGCCTATCTCGGCCAGGTCTCTTTCCTCTTGCTTCCTCTAACACAGGGAAGCAAGGCTGGCAAAAGACCCCAGCTGACCAAGCTGGGACAAGCACGAGGAGACAAAAGCAGGCACAAACTCAGCTGTTCCCTTGCAGTCCCGGGTTGTGTCTGGATGTCACCCCAGAGCCTCCCACGGTCATGGGAGGCGGGCTTCTCGAAGGTGGCTGAATTGAGAGTTTGTGATTGGTGCCCTCGCCCTCAGGCTTACAGCTTGCATACTATGCAGGGGACAGAAAGAGCCAGCCCATTATGGACTGAAACTTCTACAAACTGTGAGCTACACAAACCTCTTCTCCCTACGACAATGGGCACTGGGTATTTTGTCCCAGCAACTAAGACACCTTCATTCTCAATTGCTTCAGTGTGCTGACATTTCTAATGCACAAAACCCACTCACAAATAAAAGATCTCTGACCAGATTCAAACACTGGGGAATAAAGCCAGATTAGGAAGATGGTCTTTCCTTCCTGGAGTCTCTAAAATACTCTTCTACCTCTTTACTTACTGAAAACTATGAAGTTTTTAAGACATCAAATTTCATGATCAAAGTTTTCACCAAACTGTGAGGAGAAATGCTCAGTTAAATTTTTTAAAACTGATATAGTTCCCTAATTCTTTCAAACCATAGACTTGAAGCAAATGGACTTCCTGAAGGGTCACAAAAGTCTGAAAAGTAAAAGCTAATGTTAAAATACAATGTACACCATCTGTATTTATAATATGAATTGAGAAAACTTTGATTAATTCATGAGCAGGAACATTTCTATTTTAGAGACAGTAAGGATAAATAAAAAAAGAGAGAGAAAATGTTCTGGGATGGATTTAAGATCCACTTTTAAGAACCCTAATCATCCCATGGTAAAACTTCAGGATGCTGAAGCCAGAACTTTGAAGAGCTGGAGGAGCCAGCCTTGCTGGGGGAAGTTAGAGGGGTTAAAAAACCTGACCTTAATCAAAGTGCTCAGAGGCTATAAATAGATGCAGGTGTCTAAATCAAAGACAGAGCAGGGCTCCAAATGAGAACCATCCCGGAGGATGGAGGTGCGGGTCTGGGATGGTTTAGGGAGCTGAGAAAGTAGCAATTGTTGGGGGCCGCGCACTAAAAATAGGAAGCACACCCCAAATCATGCCCCACGTGCTCTGGAACAGGAAAGTAATTCCTCCTGGATGGCCAGGGGCCGTAAGCTCAAAGGAGGAAAAAGAAAAGGCTAAGTGTTATAGGAGCTGAAATAAAAATGTCAGTCCTTCTCATCCTCTGGTTTCTTCTTTTAAAGTGTCAGAGAAAATAGTCGTCGGCGCGTGGGGTTTGAAAGCAGAATTCTTTAAAGATGATAGGATTCGTTCACCTGCTATGATCTGGCTTGGGAAATCGCTGTAATTATTGTTATTAAGTGTTTA
The DNA here is from genome assembly GCA_002564285.1 of Tympanoctomys barrerae. Taxonomy (NCBI): domain Eukaryota; kingdom Metazoa; phylum Chordata; class Mammalia; order Rodentia; family Octodontidae; genus Tympanoctomys; species Tympanoctomys barrerae. The sequence continues at coordinate 6,083 of NDGN011462732.1, forward strand.
AGAATCTTCAGGGAGATGGGACATCAGACCCAGGACACCAAGAAATCTATAATCTATTGTGGCACCCTGTGCCGAGAACCCTGGCATCTGGCAGATTGAAAGTTGCCCCAGTTTGCAGCTGCCTCTGGGAATCAGTGACTTGGGATTTGTGCCTCTGGCCCTGTGCACTGGCTCCTGTCCCCAGGCATCCACTCTTAGGAGCACGTGGTTTCTTGGGTTTGAAACAAATGGTGAAGAGCCCTGAGAGTAACACACACGGGTGCCTCCAAATGCCACGAGGCTGTCAGGCCCCTCAACTGTGTGGGTGAGAGCAGACTTGAGTTTCTTGAAAAGTGTCAGAAACACACAGGCTAGGGCAATGAACGTGGGAAGCCACCAGCAGCAGGGAAAGCAGGAGGGAGGGCTTTGCAGATGGGGAAAGGATTGAGAGGCGGAGGGAGAGGAAGATGTTCCAGGCGCATGGACCAGCTCCCCACAGGGATGGGCCAGACTCATAACATTTTTTTTTAAAGATGAAGAACCTTTAAAATGATAATACAGTTACAGTGAAAGTGTCATTTAAATTAGACAAACTCAAATTTGTCTTGCCACTCTAAGCAAAACCATTCTGCCAGAGGGCTTGGAGGGACAGTCTCGCCTTCTGCCCTTTGGTTGGTGTCTGTGCGGCTGTATGTAGTGCCGGGGACAGTCTGGAGCATGGCTCAAAGGGGCAGGAAGGACTCTGGCTCCTGTGGGGGCTGCCCTTTAAGTCCTCACCACAGACCAGTCCTGCCCTGCTCCCAGGGTTAGGCTGAGCCTGTGTCGTGGCTTGGTGGGGCCCCCACTTCCCCCCCGAGCCCAATGTTCTTTCCCATGAACCTTACTGGTTACATCCATAGGACTTTTCACACACCATGTATTTATTAGGTGAAGATTTACTGTCTGTAACCTGTCACCAAATGTTATGCTCCAGAAAAGCTAGGACCACATCTGTATCATTACGTAATGACACACACTATGCTTGGCACATAAAGACATTGGTTTAAAGAATGACACAACCCAGACATGGTGGTGCACACCTGCAATCCCGGTGCTTCGGAGGCTGAAGCAGGAAGATTGCTATGAGTTTAAGGCTTGGGCTACAAAGTGAGTTCAAGGCCACATTAAATGGCACATTGAAACACCATCTCAAAAAGACTAAACAAGCAAATAAATAAATAGGACAAAAAGCAGAAAGAATGACACAAGACAGTTACTGGTTCAAGGAAGCTAAGTGCCCAGCCCAGCCTGGTTTATAACACTCTCGTCGGTCCCCTTTTCTGGGCATTGCCCTTCCTCCTGGCCCTGCTATTTGGTAACACACCTGATGACACCCAGCACATCACGAGCTGTGGGCAGACGAGCACTAAGTGCCCAAGTTACGGCCTGCACACTTCTCTGGGCCTCTACTTACCCTCCTGCCGAGGATCTGGTTGATGGCTGCGCTCTCCTTCAGTGTGCACTCGGCGACCACATTGGCCCTCATTTCTTTCATGTACAACATGAATGCATTCAGAGGCTTCTTAATGTGAGGTCTTTTTGGCTCCTGCTCCTTTCTCTGTTCATGCTGAGGCTTCCTAAAAGGTGGAGTGAGGAGGGTGAGGATGAGGCAGGAAAAGGAGGGGCTGAGCAGCCGGCTCCCAGGTGAACCCAGCCCACCCCCAGGGGCAGCTCCCAGCCTCAGGGCAAAGAAGTGCAGAGCTCCACGCTGCAGGGAGGGCCTCCATGGTGAGGGTGCCTCCAGGTCAGGGTCAGGCCCTGAATGACCAAGTGGCTTGGGGAGGTGTCCCCATCACCTCCTAGCTCCCTGATTCCTCTTTGAGAACAGAGGTTCCCAAGGTCTGGGGGCCAAGGACCTTGCTGAGACGCTAATGAGATTTCTTTTTCTTTCTTTTTTTTTTTTTTTTTTTGGTGGAATGGGAGATTGAACTCAGGCCCTTGGGCTTGCCAGGGAAGTGCTTATTCTACTGAGCCATCTCCCTGGCCCCTACTGAGCTTTCTGACTCTTCTCCCGAACACACAAACACACACACACACACACACACACACACGCATGCGTGCATGTGCACACACACAGCCCGGCTGCCTGTGCACACATCAGTGGAAGCTTCATGGACCAGCACATGCTGCTGCCGTCCTCCACTCCTTGTCCCCAACACAGACACCACACTACGAGGAGGCCCACTTCCTGCTTTTCCAAGCCATCGGAACCTCCTGCCCTTGCAGTTTGAGGCAGCGCCTGTCTGCAGGGACCCTGGGCTCTGTTGGTGGTTCTTCCTTGAGTTTGGTGCTGCAGGAGCCACAAACTGGGGTCAGTGTGTTTCTGGAAGGCCATGAGGCAAATCTTCTCAGTTCCTTCACTCAGAGGCCCTCCAGGTCCCTAGTTTTCTGGGCCAAGTTCAACTCCAGCCGGGCTCAATTCTTCAGTCTGCTTTGGAACATTCCCACCTCGCACAGCCATGGACCTCTCGGCCTTAGGACCAGGCCTCCGTGCTGTGCTCAGGGACACAGCCTTCTGGGCAGATGGATGCAGAGGGGGAGGGACAGCGGCAGGTGCTGGACAGGGGTGCCCTGTACTTACACGTGCATTAGGTCACTGTCGGTGTGGGGGTGTTCCTGTTTGACCTGAGGTGTGACAATAGCTGGATGAGGGATGCCAGTTGTGTGGGGACCAGGAGGACCAGGAATCATGTGATGGGAGAACCTACGAGGGAGAGAGAGAGAACAGTGTGTGCATGGGCCCTGGCAGCCAAAGCCAGGAGCAGGTGGGCTACTGGGGGAGACACAGCTCTCCGTGAAGGGTTAACTACACCTTACTGTGGGCTGAGAGTTCATTTCTTCTTTTTGTATCTAGTTGAAAACATAGAATTATTCTCCATAGTTTTTTTTTTTTTTTTTTTCAGAACTAAGTAGAAGTTGCTATTTCTCATGTGAGGGTGGTATGTCATGGGATGAGGAAAAAAAATCGTTTTTCTTACATAGCAGTTTTCATGTAAGAATGTAAATAAGAGAAATAATGAAAATATATAGCACTTTATTAAGATGTAGCTTTTCAAATGATTTTTAGATGTAAGTGACAGACATCTTATTTAAAAGCCTCAGCCTACATCTGTAAACCACTGCATGAAATTTTCTCACATTGTTGGCCTCCGCGTTCATGTCAGACAGTGAGGCCTATGGCACAATAGCAGGGCAGGTGAGGAAAGGAACAGGAAGGCTTTCTCTTCATTTCCCATTTGTTCAGGCTTCCAGTCTCAGCTTCTAAACTGTCCTATGAAGATGCAGTAATGTCTGACAGTTCTGCAGTTATGGAAACCTGATGACAGACTTGAGGGAACAACCTCACCTCAGGGAGGTCTATTCTGCATCGAGGTAGCAACTGCGCCTGCGCAAGGCTGTGACCTGAGGGTGCTTGCACAGAACTGCAGAAGAATCCTAGCAAACCTGTGGCCAGCAAACACAGGGAAGAAAGCTGCTGTGTAGGAAAAATGCTGTGCTCTCACAAGAGTTCTGTGGCGACATGGCTGTGCTGTACAGTCTTGCTTTTCAAACTGTTTTAAAGTAAACGTTAAATTCCACAAGGTCAACAGTCTCAGGTCTTTCATCACGTCCTGCACCATTAATTCCTTCATCTAAGAAGAAACTCTGCCCGGATATGTAATATTCCACAAATGAATTTTTTGAATATCAAGAAGGCATGGTAAAAATACAACTATTTGGCAAAAAAATAATGATGCACTGCTACGTGTACTATTTTTAAAAATATATGACTGAAATCCCTGCTATCCACAGTTCTTATTGCATCAAGAAGTGTACAAAGATACTTTAGGGGGTAGAATAATAATTTTGTTTTTCCACCCCAGCCAGCTAAATTGAGGACTCACTAAACAAATCATGTGTACGCGTATGTGCACACGTACAACCACATTTTATCTTTCTTTTCTCTTGAAGCTGAAGTTCCCCAAGAAATGGCAAGATTCATGCCCATATGAAAAAGGCAGCTTGGGAGCCTACTAAGACCCCACGTGCCAAGTCCCTGCAGGGGATACTCGAAACCCGGAAAGCCACGCGGCACACACAGACAGGCACAGGAGTGTGTGCGCGCCAGCAGGTGCACGTCCTCTCCAGAAGCAAAGCAGCCCAGAGCAGCCCTCGGGTGCATAGCAGGCACTGTGGCCTTGCCAGCACTCAGGGCAGGTCCACACATGCCCTGAGCAATGTGCGCAAATGTGCCACTGCCTGTGGCCCTGTCCCCGCGGTCCTGGGCCATTTACAAACTCTGCTGCGTTACAGATGCAACTCTGCTCAGCGGAAGCAAACCGGAGGAAGCTCAGACCCAACTAGTGCGTCCCAGGCCCGCCTGCACCAGGATTGGGTGAGCGCCTCTGGCCACGCCCCCTCGGTTCCCCAGGCAGTGCTGCCACCTGTGCGATCACCCCGCAGTGACACCTTGGGTGGGAGCCAGGCACACAGCACACACACGCAGGCGGGGATGCGCCCTGCTGGCTGGGGCTGGGGCAAGCGGGGCGCAGGATGCAAGCACGAGGGCCACCCCACCTACCTGGACATGGAGGTGTCGACCGACAGGGAGGATGGGTAGGGCTGCCTGAATCCACCCGAGATGGGGTAAACAGGCTGACCTTGCCTGAGGTCACAGAAGAGAGGAGCCGTCAATGATGCGACACCATGGCCACCCAGCACCGGAGTGGGGCGGCATTGGTGGGGTGTCACACACCACCATGTCTCTTCAGACGGGGAACCTCCCCTCCCACCCCCAACCAGATCAAGCTCTGAGCCCCGGAGGAGAGCTTTCCCTCCCTCCATGAGGGAAGTCAGCAGCCTAGCAACATTTGTCTTTGTCTTTCCCCTCTCCAGCCCAGCAGTACTCTGAAGGAAGTGGGCCCTTCACAAATGTTTACTGAAGCCCCCACAAGGTGGCCTATAGCTGTAATCCCAGCAGCTGGGAGGCTGAGGCAGGAGGATCACCATGAGTTCAAGGCTAGCCTGAACTACACAGCAAAACCCTATCTCAAAAAACAAAACAAAAACTTATTGAGGTGCTGGGGAGATGGCTCAGTGGAATAAGCACTTCCCTGGCCAGTGCAAGGGCCTGAGTTCAACCCCTGGTTCCGCAAAAACAAAAGAACCCCAAAACCCCTAACTTATTGAATGTAACATGACCTAAAAATGGTGAAATATCCCCTTTCACTTAGTAAACTGAGAATGTGAGAGAAGGGAGGATATAGAATTTTACATTTACATAAAAAATGAGTAAATACTTCAGAGACACTGTACCTTTATCCCCTTCTATCCATGTGCTAAGAGTCAATAAATAAAAGATAACTCCAGTTATTTCTCTCCACGCAAGAAATCCAACCTTCCCTCTTTTCTTTCTGTTTCTCATTTATCATTATTGAGTCTATTTCCAGGAGCCAGAGAGGAACTCCAGCAGGATCACTACCTCCAAGTAGCTAAGGACAGACAGAATCAAAAGTGGAGGTGTGAAAGTGTACATGGGATCTCGAGCCCCATGGCCTTCCCAGCCCAAGGACAGACACAGAGAGTCCACGTGGGAGACAGGGCCACCACATGCAGCTGCGGGGACAGCAAGCCAACCGAGGAGAAAGACATTTGCTGAAGTCACAGCTCTGTTTTCATGGGGAGAATGGAGGAGGAAGTGGAGAGGCTGGGCCGGGCGGGGGCTGCCTGCCGGTGACAGCTGGCAGGCACAGGCTGCAGCACGCCCCCTACTCCTTCTTCCCACAAGGTATTTCTTTTACCTTTAGAATTTTGCAGAACTTGAGGGGAGCAGTGAGACTGTATTTAGGAATAAACAAGCACTACGAGGAAAGAGGAATAGCATTTGGATTCTGAACAAAATGAAGGCCTCAAATTGGCATGTGCTTCTCTGAACTGGAATCAGCTGCATTCTTTTTTTACATCTAAAAGATGATTTCATTTCACTGAACCTGAACCTCTCTCTGCTCGGGCATCGGGTGGGCTTTTGTCCACTTGGAAACAACAGTAGTTCTACAATGTGCTCAAGTTCATGTTTCAAAAATTTAGGTTGTTAAAAACAAACAAACAAAAATCCCAGAAAAAGCAAGCCTGAGTACTAACTTAGAATAGGCACAGCGAGTGCCGAAAGCCACAAATCCACTCCACAAAACTATAAGCTTCAAAGCAAAGGCTACACGGTCATTTTCTACCCATATTAGCAAGCAGATTCAATCCGTTTCAAAGGCTGTGTTTCTTAATCATTCAAATTGAAATGAAAGAAACTTAGTGCCTTGCTTGTGGGTGTGAAATCCCCACCACCCCACACGTGTGAACAACCACACAGCACATTGGCAAAAGGGAAGCCAATGTGTCCAAGCTCTGGCTGGGGGTTGCAGGGAGGATCTTACCAGCCGAGAGGAGGGGTGATCTGTCCAACGCCACTTGGAGACAGGGGGTAGAAGGTGGGGATGTCAGGGGCTGGAGGGTGTCTGGACATGCCTAAGAGAGAGAACAGAGAAGTGGTGTTTGCAGTCACGGAGCATGTGAGCAGAAGGGTGAGCGACCGCATTATGCCACAAACACATGTGGAAGGTTTAAGGTCTAGACAACATTCTTTCATCAGATCTGAGGAACACAAATCAGTCCACGAGCTTTGCTGACTATGTCAACATGTGGAAAATCAGGGTCTTCCGAAGCTCCTGGAGGAATAAACTTGCTGCCAGGAAAAGCCATCCAGACAGACTTTTCAAGGATTCTTTTCGCCCTCATTTTTTTTTCCCCCCTTGGGTGAAAAAATTGGCAGGCAATTGTTCTGGGAAGAAGCCGATGGCCATTTCCGGTGCTCAAGGGTCAGGTGCGTCACCCTGTTCTGTCTCTGCTGGTTCCATTCTGGGCACGCAGATTTGGGAAGTGCAGTGCCTCAGAGGATCAGAGATTAATTAGGGATCACCAGAGCCCACAATAGTCACACTTGATAAGATTCATTTCGTCTGTTCCTTCAGCTCCCACTAAGCCCCACTAAGTGTGTGACAGTGTCCTCTGGGCTCCAAGGTCATGCTGCCCTGAAATAGTTGGGCTCCCTAGGCGAAGAGAGGGCACAGTGTCCCCAAGCACACTGCTCCAGAGCCGTGAACGCTACCCAGAGATCACTTCTAGTCCTTTTCCCAGAGGACCGCCCTGGGGACCGCTGACCTTCCGTGTAGAACCCAGCCAACTCCCCCAAACCCACACAGAACAAGACAACCTCACAGAAGGCAAAATATAAAAATTCAGATTTGATGTATTTAGGTGAAAATGATTCTGAAAAGAGTGACAGAAGTCACTTGTCACAGTGAATCGTGGCTCTGAAAGACCATTGCCGAGCCCATGCCCACCACACACCCACGTCTTAACACTGACACATAACTATCCCAGCTGATAGATGGAATCAGGGTGCGCACTTCTGAAGAGGCGCTTTGCCTGCCCAAGGTGCCCGAGAGCATCATGTGGCTCCTAGAAGACACGGGAAGCCTTGAATATATGGGAATGACTTCAGAAAACGCTGCCTTCACAGTGGATGTCAATTTGACTTTTAAGTCTGAACAAACTACTTCTCAATTCTTATAGGAAGTAGGTAGAAAGAAGGGAGGTCTTAATCTCTCTCAACATTTTGCTTTTTAATAAACAATTGTCTCAAATCTCCTTTTCACTTTTTTTTTCCTACTGATTCTTTTGATTGCAGGGACTCCAAGTTCTACACCCTCAGCTTGTTCTCCTTGGGTCTGGAAAAGCTGCAGGAACCTGTGGTGGCAACTATTCAAGTCTCAGGACAGAGCGAAGGCTTTTTGTTTTTGTTTTCTTTTTTAACTTGTGGCCTCACTTGCTCTGAGGTTCAGAAATCTCCAAATGTCAGGATCTGCTGAAGTTTGTAACAAAAAATGAAAATAACGCAACCAGGCCAGCTCAGTAAGACCTTAGAAGCTTAGCAGACAGTTTTATTATATGAGCTTGAAAATCATGGCTAGGAGTCAGAGACACGGCGAATTAATCCTGGTATTTCACAAACGTGGAAAGTAAGGGCTAGGCATGTGCACGGTATGCAGGCATCTTTTTGCAGTATATGTAACATATGTTTTGTTCTGGCACAGAGAGGTGACCACTTCGGCTGTCCAAGCTCCTCTATACGGTATGACACCTCGCTGGGCCTCGAGTCCACGGGACACAACTGCAAACTGGTGGGACTTGGGTTTTCTGCTGGGAGGAGCACGCAGGGAGGCAGCGTTCACACCACCCCCACCATACACCGGGTCTGGCACGGGAATTCACAATGAGCCTGTCCCCCAAAACCCTACACTTCTTGTTGAAGGCCTCCGTCCCCAGCAGTTTTCTTTTTCACAGCACTGAGAAATCCACCTCTCCTCAGAGTTTCTGCCTACTTATCTGTATTTTTAATGTGGAACGTGGGTATCAGGTATATCATTTTGCAATTATTTGTACAAATGACTTCCTTTATGCACGAACTTCTGGGGAGAGAACCACACGGTACTAATCTGTGTGTCAAACCATATCTGTCTAAGAAGGAGGCGCTCGGTAAGTACTTCTAAATGGCTTAGCCAACAAACAAGCAAAACGAAGTGTTAAGACAGCACCTCCCCAGGCTGGGCCCACAGTCAACCTCCTGGACACGTGAGCACTTTGGTCCCTGCATGAGCAAAACACAAAGCTCCATCTCCTAAACAACTCGGGACCTTTGTTTCCCTGTATCCAAAGATGTGTCACCTCTCTGCCCGCTTCTGTGCCCCGAAGACACGCTCCACACTGCCTGCGAAACTGGCATTTATGGAGCAGTGGCTGCATGCAGCACAGCTTGGCAGATTTCTAAGTAAGTCTGTGAGTGTAAGTAAAATAATTCAGGAGTCAGACTGTGTGAATGTGCCACTTACCAGCTCTGGATCTTTGAGGAATTTAATTGTGCTGTTTTGTAGCGTCTGAATAGTAACAGAGGTTGTGGTAAGTGTATAGAATAGTGCCTGGCACAAGGTATGTGTTTTTGTTTGTAGGGATAAAATAGATAATATAAAGATAAAATCAATATTTTATAAAAGTTTTTTTCCTTTTAATAATTGGACCAGACTGACAGGAAGCAGGAAGAAAGTTATTGGCATTGCCTTCCTTTCTCTTTTCTATATACACCCATGCTGTGTGTGTGTGTGTGTGTGTGTGTGTGTGTGTGTGTAATACAGTGACTCCTAGGGAATTCACCTGAGGTTCTGTTTTTGCACTAACGACCACCAGCCCCAGCACATACAGCTTGTGCCTACGGCCTAGTTCTCAGGAGGACAGACGCCACTGTGCTGCTCAGACAGGACCACAGGGCCGGCCCGTCTCAGCGCCCTCACGCTCACTTAGCTGGGGGACACATGTGCCCCAAAGGTCGGCAGCGGTGCAAAAGAGGCCCAGTGAGCCTTCTTTTTCCGGCCATGAACGTACACTGGTGGCATTATGTAAACTCAGCATCATGTCAGTGTTTACGATGTCCCCAGAGGGACTGGATGTTGAAGCACAAGGGGTGGTAGAAAAATACAGTGGGTGTTTTTAAATTTTACGAAACTTTTTATAGTAAAAAAAACCTCATGACCACAAATCCCCTCACAGTTTTTGACCTCACTTCAAACACTTAACCCACTGCTCTCGCACTGTCTGAAGCAGGTTTTCCCTAAGTGTGTTTACAAGGCGTGGCCAGAAGCATGGCGCACGCTGCCGCCGTGTGCCGTCCTGCAGACAGGCAGGTCCAGAAAGACCCGGTGCTGTGTCCTTGTCCACCTCCCTCACTGGATCTGGCACCTTGTGACCTCTGGCTCCTGCCCAAAGTTAAAATGATCAAGGAAGGAAAGCGTTTTGAATGGATTCAGGACACTGAGGCAGCCAGGACAGCCAGCGCAGCTAAAGACACTCAGGAAAGAGGGAAAGAGGACTCCAGAGCTGCAACAGAAAGTGACAAGAACCGTGGGAGGTGCATGTAAAGCCAGGGCTGGGGATTGAGGGGCATTCGTGGTGGTGAGTTTTCTACTGTAATTTTTTTTTTTATGTGACCACATACTGTTTTCTTAACACCTCATACAGAAATCCAAGGATAAATCAGGATCTTTACACACCAATAGTAGGTAGAAGACCAAAATCATAAAAATTTGTAAAGAAAACAAGACTAAAGAGACAGCAAGCAGACAACTTCTGGCCATCACTAGTCTCTCCCTGTAGTTCTGTAGCCTTTTTCTTTTTAAACCTTTGAGAAGCAATGATATAAATTAAAATTCAGCAAAACAAGTTAGGAAACTAGTAGGGATGGAGACTGGAAACATAAATGTGATTGGTAATCAGCTATAAACTTTTATCTTTTTAAAAGGGAACTAAGCCTAAAATTCTCCAGAGGGAAAGTTACTGAACCAGAAGTGTTATTCTTTTGAATAAATGCTTCCAACGAGGCCTAGGATGCAGTAAGGACTATTGTTAAATGAATATTTAAATACTGCTGGACTCTTGCTGTTGTATACTTGGGGCTTGTGTCTGTCGTCAGCTCCATTTCTCGGCTCCAGGTGGAATCCTGCCCATCACCCAACTCATGCGACCCGGCCACACTTCCCCCTCAATGCAGCCTCTTCCTGAGTGACCTGTCTCAGCCCCTTCTCCTGCTGAGACGTCAGCAGGAAACGTCCCTCCGGTGTTCCTTAAGAAACCTGGAAACATTTGCAGGGGATTCTTGGCGTCACAGCACAAAAGTGCTTGGGGGCACTCAGGTCCCAGAGCAGCAGTGCCTAAGTCTGAAGGAAGCGTTTATTTCAACAGTGGAGGCGCTCAAGGTACCTGTTCTGAACAGGGACTGTTACTGTTCTGCACTCCTCTTGTGTTTTGTTTTGGGCAGGGTCTTGCCATGTAGCCCAGGTTGACCTTGAACCCACTGTGATTCTCCTGCCTCAGCCTCCCGAGTGCTGGTTTTCAGCGTTGTGCCACCACACCTGGGAGAGCACCACTTGTTTTTATATGTTCCTTAAAAACAGAGAAGAGTGAAATGGAGGCAATGGCAAATTCTACACCTTCTCGTCCTCTGCTTCTGAGATGTTTTATGAGGGCTTTTATCTTGAACTCTGAACACTTTGTTAAAGTCCAAGTGTGCAGTGCAGAGAAGCGACTGTTGTTCTGGTGACAAGCCATCTCAGAGGTGGCCCTGAGGACCTGGGGCCAGAGGCTGGGACAAGCAGGGTGCTCTGTCCTTCTACCAGCCCATGCTGGGGCACATTGGGCAAACCTGGACATGCAGCATTCTCAGGCCAGCCCTTCTCTAATGGGCTGCCTTCTGCACAGGAAGGAGAAGTGGGCCAGAGAGAATCCCCTCTGCTGTCTTCCATACAGAAAGCCTTTTGCCTAGTTCTCCATAACGGTGCTGTTAAGTAACAAAAAAGAGTATAACTTCCAGTAGAACTGAATAACCGGAAGAGCCACAAGTGGCTCCAAGGTAACATCTGAAACGACAGTCTCCTACTGTTTAACTACTGAAACGTCATCACCAATGCTTTGCACATGGTCCCCCTTAGCCAAGGTTCCAACCATACTGAGTGGAAAATTCCAGAAGTAAACACTTTCAGAGGTGTTAAACTGAGCAGTGATCTGAAGAATTCCAAGCTGCCCCATTCTGCTCCCAAGACACGAATCGCCCATCTGTCCCCACATGCAGCAGCTGGGGTGCTCAGTAGTGGGCTGCGTGAGCTCACCAGCTGACCTCAGCCTGCCACTGCTGTGCCAGGGTGAAAGTCACCCTTTCTCTACTTGAAAAATGGCCCCAGAGCCCACAGACTCATGCTGGACAATTCAGATACAGGAGGAAAATCATGAAATACTTCCTCCAAGTGGAAAGGTGAAAGTTTGGGCTTAATAAGGAAAGAAGAAAAATATGGTGATGCTACAAAGATCTACAGTACAAAAATTTATTTGTGAAATTCCTAAGGACATGTAATTTTTGTAGCAACTCAACTGCTTCATTAGGATGGAAACGTGGACAGGTCCTGTCAGGTGGGGACAGGGACAGGGACAGTGATAGAACAGGCCCTGAGGGTGGCACTACTGTCCTGCTGAAGGGCACTGCAGCATGCTGGGCTGTTCGTTGCATATACAACACAGTAGTTTATACTGTGATGCACAGATTTTCAGACCTGTCACTCTACTACGCTTTTCCTTATGTTTAATCCTGACAGAGAAGAGACAATAAGCTTTCCTGGGTCTGTAAAGCTCCACTATCTGGCGAGCTCCTTTTCTCTTGCACAGCCCACCTTTCAATCTTGGCCACGATCCAAGGCAGAGGTGCCAGACAGTCCCAACTCACAGGGGCCTGGGCCAGTGCTGCTGCTCACCTTGCTTGGAGTTGACATCGGACCGGATGTGTGGCGGGTGTGAGCCCGGAGAGAAGTGCTCGTCGCTATAGGTGATGAGGGGCGTGAGGGGGTGCACTGCATGCGAAGGCTGCACCACGGGCACTTTGTTGGACTGTGAAGAAAGCACAAGGTCCACAATTAGTGGGGTGCCTGACTCCTGTCACCTCTGCCCCGCAAGGTCACCTTAGAGCAGGGACCAGTCATGAGTGTAAGCAAAATCCAGAACCACTCCAGGCTGCACAAATGAGCCATCCCAGGAGACTCCTGTGTTTTCAGCAAATCTGCCCCCAGTCCATGAATGTCCCCAAGGCCTGCAAGACTCAGGTCAGTCACCCGGCTTCCACAACAGGACTGCATGCACACCTATGCTTGCTTACAAGGCCAGTATTATTACTTAACTTGGAAGCATGAGACGATAGGCCAATAACACTTTCTAAATATCCAGTTTATCTCTTTGGATTTCATCAGCTTGTAATCTGTGATCATTCTGATTACAGATAAAGCTAAAGTCCACACCCTCTCCCCAGGCACCAAGCAACTCAGTAAACAAGACCCTGGTTAACCTGAAGGGACGATTGTTTTAAAGAAAAACTGCCTAATCTGTTACTGCTATTGAAAAATGCTACAAGAATGGGTTTAAGTGTGCTAACCACAAAAATAATCACTTGTTCCCTAAGCAGACTCAACTATGCCACAATGCATACATAGTGCAAAAAAATGCATTATACCCAAGAAATAGAATTTTGTCTGTTAGAGAATAAAGAAGAAAAAGGAATTCTATTCTTCCTTATCAAAGAAAAGAGACCGAACACAATTATGTACAGGTAAAGGTCTGTTCTGATGTTAAACCCAGCTACTAATTACAGCAGTCTCCGGAAGGTCTCATTTGGAAGCGCTTCAGTAACAAGTAAAGTGGGTTTAGGAGGAGGAGGAGGAGGAGGAGGAGAGCATAATGAACTCACTAGTTCGGGCATGCCTTCGCCATAATCGCTTTGAATTAGAGATCTGATGGTAACTGTGGTCTACATTGTGATGCACAGCTATATCAGAAATCATTTTCTCCAGCAAATGTTCGTAGTACAAGAACAGTGCCACAAACACCACATAATCCAAACTGGTTAAAGTACAGGTCCCTGTCGGCAGTGGTGGCCACACTTACGCCGTGTTGTGCACTGATTTTGACTTGGTATCTTTTACAAATTGCATGTTGAAATATGTGGCTCCAAGGGCAAGCTCCTCCATCCAGGACAGTGAGGGGCAAACACCCCAGGAATATGTCTGTCATCCTTGCTTCACCCTATCATTACAACCCCAAGCCAGCAACTTGCAGGGGAAAAGGCAAAAGGAGGGAAAATCACCCTTTTTTGGACAATGACAATTTCCATTCTAGATTTTCTTTACTTTGTAATTATCAGCTCCTCTCTAATGGCCAAACTTGCATTAACTCACAGAGCCCTTGGCGTTTTTTAAATTGAGTACCATTATCAAAACCACATGGTATTCTTCCACACACCTCAGCACATGCATGCATATAGATGTGTAAAATGTTTAAAAAAAAAAAAACTCACCATCTTTTAATGCTTTTGCAATGTGAACAATGCACTTTGCCAAATACACAGAACAGGGTCCTGAAATACAAGGTATGAAAATGCTAGAGGAGATGGGGATGGCTTGGGGCAGGGGCAGGAGGCTATTGACGTACATTCTTTTTAAAATGGAAAAGAGGCAGGATAGTTTAGAAGGGCTGCTCTGACTTTCATTCTAGGAATCTCAAGAGAAGCCAACTGCCAAATAGTGTACGAAGGCATTTTCTTGAGGTGGCTGTAGGTAAGTGCTGTGGAAATCTTAGGGGACCCACAGCACACCCCCACCCTCTGCACGCCTCCCTCATTTCCTGAGCACCACCCTAAGGAGCTTGCAGTAGCAGGCAGCATTTTAATGCCTGACCTCTCCCTCCAGTCATACAGCTCTGAAGCCGATGCCATGAATTTTTGCTAAATTATGCTATCCTTGCTCTCCTCTTAATTTTACGGTTTTCAACACAGATTTGCTTTCCTGTGGGAAGGAGATAAGAAGCTGAGGATTTTAATTTAAGCCCTGGCCTTGTCTTATATTTTGCAAGATGGATAGCGCAGGCAGTACTCGTAGGTGTGTTAAAGCCAACAAGTATTACGTCCATTTTAGTGGCCAAATAATAAAAGTAAAACGAAATCTCGATAACACACGCGGGCAGAATTCTAAGGATCCTATTTTTGCCTCCTGCTGACCATCTCTGCTGTGAGTATCCACGGAACAGAATGGATCCCGGCTCCACCGCAGACACCTGACACCGTGCCAGACAGCGAAATGCCCCCAGTCCTAGGCAGCGGGCGTTCGATGCCCAAGTCCCTGCCTTTGGTATCACACCATTCGCACATGGTGTGAGCTCTGCTACCTCAGCTGAATTCTCACACAGTGTGGCCTCTCTGAATCCCACTCTTCTACGATGTGACGCACAGCGATAGGCACAGTGGTGGACTCGTGTGTGCGTTTACAAAGCAGCCGAGGTGTCCCAGACACTACTGTAGCACCCATGCCAAACCCAAGCATGAAGGCCCTGTTCTCTTGCAGCTTGCTTCCTGGTATCTGGAAGCTGGGATAGACAGCAAGGGCCGAGTAACAGGGCAAATAAGATGTTTTAAAAATAAAACAAGCCAAATCTAAAAAAGAAAGCGTCAAGTATTGTGAAGAAAGTGACCTGGTTGATGGGGGAGACGGTATAGATCTACACCCATGCCTTCGCATGGTGGCACAGCTGTAAGAAGCCCCAAGCCAAGGAGTCCAGAAACTTTCTAAGGGAAGCTGAGAAACAGGGGCGCTGAAGCAAGGGCCCTCACAGCACTCAGCACCACTGCCCAGTGACACCACAGAAACAGAGCCCTCTTGACAACTTGCACTGCCACTGCAGGGAGGAGAAAGGAGCCCTAGGCCTCTTACTCCATACTGGATGCCAGACACCCAGAATCTCCCTTACTGTAAGCAGGTCTCCTGATCCCTCCTCAGAAGGGAAGGGGTGGGGACAGTGGGGCTTTAGTAACAACCAGGGCAGCCACCACTGACAGAGGTGCTGTGTGCTCAGTCTCCGCCCTCGAGACAGCCTTGGGGGTGGGTACTATCACCAGCTCCCTTGCGTGTTGGGGTTGGGCTGGGAGAAGCTCAGTGAGTTTCCCCAGGGCATGGAGCTGACCGCCTGGACGGTCCCCAACCAACACATGTGACATCTGTGAAACACCATGTGGTCTCTGTCCTGACCCAGGGCTCACAGTGGACAAAGAGGGACCTCAGCATGGTGATTACAGTTGTGGAGACTCAAGGGCTGCCTCTCTGCAGGATGAGGCCATTCTGGGATACGGCCTGGCTGCTGCCCCGTGGGGCTGTGCAGGTGACACCATAGCTGATAAAGCCCCACAGCACCTGTGGACACCAAGCAGGCACCACTTAGCGGCCTGAGCACGACTCCCACAGCAGCAGTCCCAGAAATGACCCACTTGCGCTGGCAGGAGCTGAAGGTGCGGTGAAAGCCCTCAGCCTTGGAGGATGTGGTTCTGGGAAGGCCGGAGGGCAGCTCAGCTTCCTGCTGGGAAGGGGCCCAGGAGCCAGGTCCTCTGCACCCATCCTGCCACCAAGTCAGAGTGCGGGGCGGGCCCGTAAGAGACGCCTCCGGCCCAGTCCTGGGCAGTTGGCATTTATCTCACCCACGGTGCTCTTGGTAACCACTGAGTACAGACTGAGGATGAGGAACAATTCCACTGCAGCCCTGCTGTGGCCCTGGGTTCTCTCACTGGACTCCGCAGCCGCCTGGCGCTCGCGAAGCAAAGCCATATCCTCACCCTGGCCACCCCGTGTCCACGCCCCGCACACTCATGTGGACACGTGGATTCTCGCCTCGCTCCATCTTGAAGTCCGTGCTCTGCACTGCACACAGCTCTTGTGTAACCAAGCCAAGGGCTTAGGGCAGGTTGCTGTGGCTTTCAGATGTGCGGGTGTCCCTGGCTGTGATGCAATCCATGTAGCCAGAAGCAGTGCTCCCGGCTCTGAAGAGCAGACTGCAGAGCTGCCATCCACGCCACTGTCTGGGGAAGGGCTCCTACAGACAGACACAGGGTGCTCTGGGAGGTGGGTCCTTCCACGCACAGCAGCAAGTGGCCCTCTGTGC
>NDGN011462739.1:0-13488 GCA_002564285.1 Tympanoctomys barrerae
TCCTCCTTTCTGATTTACTGTGAGACTAAATGATGCCCTCTGCAGCTCACCACTGATGGACCGAGTGTGCCTGTTAGTCCTAATGTTGAAAGTAGCATTGGATATAATCTTAAGCCTAAGTCCTGCCATCTTCAAATTTCATGGAATGAAGGTAGAATTAGTTCTAGAACCTTCCTTGGATACTAGAATATCTGAGATGTTCAAGTTTCTTATCTAAAGTGGCACAATATTTGCATGGAACTTGGTCACATACTCGTATAGTCTTTTCTTTTTTGTCTTTCTCCTGCCCCCATCTTGCTTTTTTCTTTCCAGTGCTGGGGATTAAACCCAAAGCCTTTGCCAAGCTACCTTCTCAGGCCTTTCTAAAATTTTGAAACAGGCTCTCTCTAAGTCACCAAGCTGTCCAGGCTGGGCTCAGACTTGCCATCCTTATTCCTGCCTCAGCCTCGCCTCTCCGAGTGCTGGGATTCAATGTGTGGGCCACTACAGATAGCTTCCTATTGACTTTAAGTCATATCTGGACAACATAATACAGTGTAAATAGTTGTTTCACTAGAATGTTTAGGGAATACAGACCAGCAACACTGCGTCTGTGTTCATCACAGATGGATTTATTTGAATATTGTTGCGCTGTGCTAGGTGGAATCCATTATGTGGTCATGAGGTAGTCATCTGGATGATCTCAAATATTCTCTGCACCATTTCTTTCCTTTCCCATTGTAATGGGAAGATGAAGTGAAATGTTCTTGGAGAGAAGCTGTGGTTTCCCGGTTGAGTCCTCTGTCTTCTGGAGATCTGCAGTTGCTCATGTTGAAACAGAATGCCATGGTTGTGCAGTTCTAGGGGAAAGGAAGGCGGGGCTGGGTGGGCCAGGGAGGGCACTGTAGCTGCAACTATCTGTAGTGCAGTTCTGGGCAACTCCTGAAGAAGCAGAACAGCCCTGGGTGCTCAACACCTTACAAAATTGTGCGGCACCACTGGACTTCATAATCTATTTATATTGCTTTGATGGGAGATATTCAGGTGAATCTATACAGTCTTCAAAAAATGTAATTCTTATGAAGGAAATGAAGAGGTTCATTTGTTGAATAACCAATCATCTCAGAAGAGCATCTTGTATATAATTTAGTCCTATTTTATTTTAGACAGGGTGTCCCTATATAGTTCAGGTTGGCCTTGAACTCACTATGTTCCAGGTTGGCTATGAATTTGCAGTGATCTTCCTGCCTCAGCCTCCTAAGGTGCTGGGACTACAGGTGTGTCCTACCACACCTGGTCAGTCCTTGTTTTTGAGATGAGAGTGAAATTTTAGTGGCTTAATAGCTTGCATGAGGTCATGTATAGATAGCAGATAAGAAATTAGGATTTAAATGTAAATAAATTCAAGGAAATCTTGTTCTGCACATCATTGGCCACTCATTTGTATGATTTTTTTCTTGTTAGAATGAACCACACAGCAGAGTAAGATTTTAGTATTTCTATCACTGACATGACTTTTGGAAGAATTTTTTTCTTTCTAGTATCCTGGTTTTATTTAGTGGTTTATTAGTGAGTGATTCTTTTTTTTTTTTGCATTAAGATGCAAAAAAATGGAAAATCATATTTTAAATAATGTATTTGTTGATTTAATTTTAGTTACATTTAATTGTTGATCAGGGCAGCACTGGTTGACTACAACACACTTAAGACATGCTCAGTTAGTGTGACCACATTCATTGGACCCAGATTTGATTTATAGACCCTCCTGGGTGTTGAAAAGGATTTAGTTCCTTCTTCCTTCCCTTCCTCCCTCTTCCTTTCCTTCTTTTCTTTGGGGCTAGAACCCAAGGTCTGGCACATGCTAAACAAGTACTCTGTCACTGAGTTGTACTCCAGCCTGTGAAGGATTTTGGTTTTAATTGAGTTGCTTCTGGTACGCTGGAGGAGAACAGCATGGGCTCCTAGGAAACATGCTCAGGAATGGTCTTTCTTCAGGCCCAGGAATCCACATATGTCTTAGTACTTTCTCACAGCTGAGACACTATACTCAGCACCCACAGCTCCAGGGAGGAACAGTTTATCTTGGCTCATAGTTTACCAAGGTTTCAGCTCATAGCCCGCTGGCTCTTAGGCAGGGAGGCATGGCAGAGGAGGGTTGTTTGTGGCATGACAGACAGGAAGCAGAGAGAGGGATCAAATGGGGAGGAGAGTGGCAGACTCTTTTAGGCCACTTCCCAGTGACCCACCTCCTCAGGCCAGGCTTCACTTCCCACAATCACATTTGGCTATAAACTCTAAAAAGTGCCAGCTATGCATGCATAAGGCTTTGGAAAACATCTGGACATGAACCATAACAGTATGACAGGTGCTGCTTTCCCATGTGATCCCAAAGCCCTTGCTGCCTGCCTTTGGCTTCCCTCCTGTCCCCTGCTCACTGCTGCTAAATCCTAGAGTCACTCTTCCTTGGTTTTTGCTAGATACAAGAAAGAGGTTTTGGGAAACTCTGGGTCAACTGCTTATTAAATGTCCATGTCCTACACAGTAAGAGTTCTGGGATTGTAAGGACTCAGTTATGTTAAGCTTCCCAAGGTGCTGGCAGTGCTTAAACCAGAGTCTTATATACAGTTGGTGCTTAATAATTATGGAGTAGATGAATGGATTGTTAAGTTTGATCCCAAATCACTTGTTCATTTCCTTCTGCTTTTGGCAGACACTACTCATAAGTGCCTAATTTTTCAGTAGACACTTGAGATCTGGCAGAGTGGACATAGAGACATGTGGTTCCTGACATTTCTGGTGGAAGAGTCCCTTCTGGATGAAAAGCATTAGGGAGCTCCATGTGATAGTAATTGGAAGTGCCTTTTGATGGCGACAACTGTGAATTCATGAACACTATAAAACAAACTCATTACTCATATGGATTTGAAAAGAGCAATAGGTCTGTGTGGCGATGGTCTCATTTCTGTGACTTACAGGCAGGGCTGACCCTTGCTTCCCTGAGTCCTGAGTCCTGGGGCTCATGGATGAAGTCCCACTAGTGTGGGGACCCTGAGTACCACCAGGAGAGTGCAGTGTTGGGATGATACAAGCACCAACTCGCCACATCCCAGCCCTTCCTGCTTCTTTGGCTTCTACTGGCTTCCATATCCAGGAGCTCCTTGTCCTCCAGGTCTTGCATCAGCCTTTGTCTCAGTTCTCCTGCAGTACCATTGGTTCAGCGTGAATAGCCCCCAAGCTGCCCCTCCATGACTGTTTTTCAACTGAGAACAGCCTGCTTAGTCCCTGAGTTCACACTGGAAATGCATTCTGGTCAATTGTACAGGCACTCACCTATGAATCCTTCCCACTAGAGGCTCATGGGAACCTGTTTTTCCCTCCCAGGAGCAGTGGTTCAATATTTGGGGGAGATTTAAAGAATTTAACTACCTTGAATAATGAGAATCAGTTGTACCCACAAATGCAAATATACTTGCTCGTGTGAGTAATATTAGAACTGCTTCAGGAAGAACTTGCAACTTTGTTGAGGGCGTCTGACATGTAAACCAAGAATCATAATTTGCTGCAATAAGTATAATAATAGGAGTGTGTCTGAAAGGGCTCAGAAGGCTTGCAGGAGGGAGTTCAGGAGAGAATGTAAGGATCTTCCACAGAGGAGATGAAGCACAACAGGCAGGTATTCTTAGCTGCGGGAAAAGCTCACCTGGAGAACGAAGCTGTGTCACTGGATAGACCCCATTGATCTCCTCTCTGCTTCTGTTTATCCCAGCTGCTATGGGAGGCTTCTTTGTTGACATTTGTGAGGCCCGCTCTGCCTGCATCATCAGCTGTTGGGAGGCTACCACTGTGTCATTCTGTGGCTTGACCTGGGAGGTGCCTTTGAACCTCACAAATAAGTGCAGTGTGCTGGAGTCCAGTAGGAGTGGCCTGTAATGGCCTGCAGTGGCCTGGCCACATTGCATTGCTGTGTCCCCCCACAACATGGACTGACTTGAACTTGTATGGAAACATCATTTGTCAACTTGGCCTGGTGTGCTTCAGCAGCATTGTGACAACTGGCTGAGAAAAAAGCCTGAGCTCCCCACACTCCTGCTCAGAGGGCTACCCTCAAGGATTAAAAGGTTAGGGCGTTAAATGGGAGATGTGCTGGGTGCTCTCTTCCTTTCTGCTTTCTGGAAAGGCTTAATATCCTGACATAAGTCAATTTCCCCCTTAATCTTTTTTTTTTTTTTTTGTTATTCTTTGTTGAAATCCCCATTGAAGTTGGCTTCTGCCTTATAATGCAGTGCCCAAAGCTCAATGCCATATTCTGAGAACAGACCTGCCAAGGTCATACCAAAGTCATCCATCTCCTGGTGGTGCATAATGTGCTTGCTTTGCTGTAGCACTGAATTACTTTCGCCTGTTTAGCTGCCATGTTCCACTGTACATTCATTCTCACCTAATCTGCTGATGCTCTAGTTTCTCTCTGTTCTCTGGCTTCCTCTTTCTCTCTTCTCTCTTCGTTCCACTTTCATTTTCCTGTGTTCAGGTACTTCTGTCTTGGTTGTGTGAACTTGCCTGTGTTCTTTTCTTGTCTTCTGCATCTTTCAAGCTGATTTTCAGTTTGTTGTGTTTTGATGGGAGATTCTAGTCTGTTCTTGCATCTTGAACTATGCTTGCCAATAAAGCCTGGAGTCCTAGAAGCACAGGGCTTTCAGATTTCAGCTCTGTCCAGCAACCTTTGGCAGTCTTCTCTTTCTGAGACTATGAAATAGAGCTGACCAGAGCTACATGGTAGCCCTGCTGTGAGGCCTGGGGCCGGGGTACCTGTAAAGTGACCAGTGTCCTTGGCTCACTTCCAGGCTCAGCAGTCTTCCTGGGGACCCTTGGCAGTGGTGGAAATGCCCTTCTGTATGACCTCTGACTGTCCTGATTATCTGCGAGAGACACTGACATTGTTTCTTACAGATTTCAGAAGGCTCACGGCATAATAGTCTTTGAACATAAATAATTTTCCTACAGATCAAATTATGGCTTTTCTTGAATTATACTTTCAAATATTAACCACAAAACATAGTAGAGATTAACATTACATAGGTTATTCTCATATGTAGGTCATTATTATCCACGTTGCCAGGTAAATTGCTTTTACTAGGGATTTTGTTTCCTCTGTTAGTCTTATTTCTGTTTCTTGTTTATGTATTGGTGAATACTGGCTGTTATAGCACCCAGGATATGTACCATCAGAATCAGTTTTTTTGGGCTAAGGTACACTTTTCAAAAGGCCCTGACAGCATTTGCATCTGGTATCTTGGAGGGACAGGACTAATTGCTCAAGGTTGCCTCTGGAAGTAGGCTGATGGACTCCAGTAGAGGGAATGGGACAGTACAGTCAGTGTCAAGGAGAGGAAGTCTCACTTGTAGACGACAAGATGGGGGTGGAGGAAGGGTTGGTTGCACAGAAGTTTGGGCTGACAGAGCACCATGGGAGCCAGGAGTTGGGGTTCCCAGGGGGAGTGGAGGGGCCGGGGAGAGGGTTCATCTGCCTTGCAGTCTGATTTAGGATTTCTCTGGGGATGTTGAGTGAAGATTGGGAACACTAGCTGGAGATGTTTGCCAAATTCAGAGTCCAGTGAGATATCCAATAATAACCTAGGGAGCCCCTGCAGGTTCTTTTTAGTGGCACATTTTCTCTGTCCTCTACTGCACACTCCTCTAAGGTTCTACTCAGATTTCAGCATCCTGTGCATTGCTATTTAAAAAGAAATTGTGTGACTTGAGTTTTCCTCTAATAGATTCTCTTGAGCAGTTTGTGATGGAGGTGGGGTTCACTGACCAGGCAGAAGGTTCATTCATGAGTCTTTTGCAGGAGGCCAGTGTCGGGAGGGGAGGCGGCAGGTCCCACATAGCAGGAAGTAGTAATGGTGACAGCCGGTGCATCCTCTGCACAGACTCCCTGTGAAAAGCCAGAGGGCCCCTGGTGACGCAGTGGCTCCTCCTTCCCTGTCCTTTCTCCTTGAAATAGCAGTCTCATTCTCTTGGGGCTGCTGAGCTGGGTTCAGGCTGTTTCCGCTCTGCTGCTCCAGCCCTTGCAGAGAGCCATGGATGAGCCTTTGCTCAGGTTTCTTCCCTTGTTTGCAGCCCTGGAGCAGTTTCTTTCTCGTTCAATGTGTTCTCCCAGAGTGACTGTGGATCATTTTGCTCTCCCTGCTGTGATGTTTCGAGGACTGAATCACTGGAATCTCAGACTCGGAGGGATCTTTCAGGTCTGGGCTGTAGCTCAGTAGTTAGAGGAGAGGCTCTGAGTTTGAACCTAAACATGAAAATAAACAAACACGAACAAAAGGGCCTTAGGAATCTCTTTGTACAAATGCCCTCCTTTTACAGAGGCCTGGGAATGCTAGCTGGCTCGCCCTACGCGTGCTTGGATTTGGATGGTTGCCATACCTTTCCTAAGGAAATTCTGTGTATCTTCTAATTTTGCAGTCTGAAAGATGCATCTTTGGCTTTCTGCTACCACATTTATTACCCTTTTGATTTCTCTTTATTTCTGCATAGAAAATCAAAGCTATGTTTTCCCTTTTTATTTCCATTTCTCCAAAACCTCTAATGTCTATCATGGAAAAAAAAAATAGTTGGATTCACTTGTCTTTGTATGGAGTCTTTTTGTATCCCTATTTCCTTAACTTTACCTCAGTCTTTCAGTTTTGTCAAACTGACCCTTCAAGGTCATTCTGCTTTCAGTTTTGGTGAGTAATATTTTAATTTAGAATATTTTCAGCCTTTGTGTTTCTGTGATATGCATTTAAGTGGTTATTGAGTGGTATTACTACACTTATTAGGTAAGAATCCATACTGAGAAATGTAACATATTTTTAAAAAATGGTGTTCTAAGATCTTAAAAGAAATTTGGTGAAAATTTCCTATAGGTGTATGTGTATGTGTAAGAATTAGATATATATTAGTTGAACATTAACATAAGCCAATATTGAACTTTTCAGCTTTGAATTCTGTTCTATCTAGGGCAAGGGTTTATTTCTCTTGGGGGTTTACATCTCTGAAAATGCATAGAAAGTTTATGAGCTAATATGATTTGCTAAACAGAGATTCATTTTCATAGGCAGCTTCTAAGAAAGGCCTCTAAATTGTCTCGTTTGTCCTATTTGGCAAGGTCTATCCTTGGCAGCTTATTTATCGCCACATGGCTGGTGAGCATGCCGCGTGGGAGATGTGCCTGCGTGTGAGAGAGAGAGAGAGAGAGAGAGAGAGAGAGAGAGAGAGCCTAGATTCAGGCTAGAGCCTCCATCTTTCAGTCTGTAAATGCTGATGTGACACTTTGACGAGGAGAGGTGTTTTCTGTTTTCTTTTTCCTTATTGAGAAAGATGAAGAATAGAGAGAATATAGGACTTCTTAATTTTTATATATTTAATAGTTTATAAAGCATAAATATATATCTGAAATGTTAATGTTTTGTTTAAATTTGATTATTGATGAGATAGGACTTTACTGTGGTGGCCAGGCTGATAGCAAACTCCTGGGCTCAAGAGAACTTGAGCCCAAGTTTTTCTGCCTCAGTCTCCCAAATGCTGGGGCTGCAGGTGACTGCCACTGTGAATGGCTTAAGTGTATTTTTTTAGGCGAAGCATAAAAATTGCACATATTCATGGGGCACTGTGAGTTGTTTTCATATCTGTATACATTGTATAATACATTATTATTATTATTGTTATTACCTGTGGTGCTGGAAATTGAATCCAGAGCCTTGTGCATGTTAGGCAAGCACTACCTTACTGAGCTACCTATCCCTACAGCCCTCTGTATGATATTTAAATAGGGTTAAACATATCTGTGTTTTTAAATATAATTCTTTATGGTGAAAACATTAAAATCCTTCTTTCTGGCTTTTTAAAGTATAGTACATTTTGTTTTCTTCATTCCCCACCTGGGCAGTAGCCCAGCAGAGGCCCTTCCTGCTCCTAACTGTAACTTAGTGCCTGTCCCTCCCTTCTCCTTCCATTTCCTATAATTGATGAGATAAACTAGAAAATTACCTTCTGACTTGCCTCATATTCTTCATGTGGACCCAGGTATACCCAGTTCCACTGGGCCTGCAGTTCCAGAGGGAAGAGTGATGGCCAGGAGCGTAGGTGCCCAGAAAGACCCACCTGGGAGAAAGGGGAATTTAGAGAGGCTTTGAGAAACAGGACTTACAGTGAGTATGTGGAAGGCACAGGACAGTTGGATCTGGATTGGACTTTGTAATAAAATAACAAATGGTGTCCTCCTGCCTCGCCTCTGTTTGCTGCTGTCTAGTTGGAAACTTCTCTCAGGAGACAAGAGTTAAAAGACCTGACTTCTTATTAATGGTCCTTTATTCATTGTATTTAATCACCCCGGTCCTTGCAACAAGTCCCATTAAGGCTTTACTGCTTCATTATTAACAAGGAAGAGAGCATCTGGATGAGTAGTTGTGGTTAAGGGAGGTTTAAATACCATGACTGTAATAAACACTAGATATGAGAATGAAGGATTGCATTAAAGTCATTAGCTTATGAAATGTTCAGGAACTTAAAATTAAGTTAGTGTCTGTAGTTATGGATCATGCATTTATGCATTATAGTAGTTTATATTGTGTTAATGAATAATTTAAACAACCTATTGAGTTGAATAAGTGAACCATTTGGATAGTGTAGTTAAAGCTAGCCATCTTTATTAATATGGAAATCATGTTTTAAAATAGCAACTCGTTGCAGCAAAAACTGTCATTGAGTCTTCAATTTTGAAAAAACTCTGATTTCATTTTCTAAATGAATATAGATTTGAACTGGGCATAATAATTTCCATATATGTTACTCATTTTAAAATTGTCTAATATTTTAAATTAGTGTTTATATAAGTCCATGTCTTATAACATTCCTAAATGTTCTCTGGGCTGTACTATAATTTTTATGTTATTATCTCATACTTTGTTGTTAACAGGAATAGTAAAAGTTTTGAAGTTTAATTTTAGTTTTTCTCACTGGTCAGAATTTGGTGATATAAAATGAAAAGAGGTTTCCATAGTTGCTAACATTCAAGATTTTGTTCCAGAATAACAAAAAAGTCTACCAAAGCTTTTTTGGTAGACTTTTGAATTAAATCCACATTCTCCACCCAAGTCTAGTGATATAATCCAACAGTTCAAAGATAGGTATGCCATAAACAGCTATAGTTAAATAATCTAAAAAAAATTTAAAACATGGAAATACAATAAAAATAAGAATTGATCACTTTATAGTGGAATACTCTATAAACTGTCTGCATTGGAAACATGTGGTGAATTTTAAAACATCTGAGTTTCATAATTGTAGAGTGTATAGTTTATTGAAGGCAGGCACTCTTCTGTACATATGCAAGAATACAGGTTGATGTATTTTTTACTGTTTCAGTTTGTATTAATCTACCTTTTAAATAGAAATAGTTTCAGAATAGAAATACATGATATGTGTTCACTTCAGCTAAATATTTCATCACTCAGAACAGAAATGTGCTCGTAAAGATATTAATTCTGAAAAAAAGATATTAATTCTGATTATCTTGTGAGTTTGTCTAAAACAAAAATCACATTGATATAATCCAAATAAGAGGGCAAAATCCAAATAAGAGGACATTCTTATATACATGGTATAAGAATGTAACTCAGTTCTTAATTTTTAATGTTCATTTAAATTCTTATGGATTATAAGCTTAGCAGAATGGCAAATTGAAATATTCCAGTGTCAGCACGATCTTACTTAACTGGTTATACAACCCTCCTGTGTATGAGACCACTGGATTCCTAGCATCATGAAAAACACTGGCTGCAGATTACACTTTAAAAAAAATTATTTGGTACAGGGTCTCACCATGCAGCTCAGACTTGTAGTGATCCTCCTGTTTTCAGCCTCCCCAGTGTTAGGATTACAAGCGTGCACCACCATGCTGGGTCTCAGTGTGCGTGGGGGTGGGACCGGTGCGGCAAGGCGGGGATTGAACCCTGAGCCCCTGTGTCTGCCTAAGCAGGCGCTTTAACCTGCTGAGCTCTCTGGCCCGCCCAATAATTGAAATGACTTTTTATTTTATTTTTTTTTTTGGTGGAACCAGGGGTTCAACTCAGGCCCTGGCACTTGCCAGGGAAGTGCTTATCCCACTGAGCCATCTCCCCGGTCCCTGAAATGACTTTTTAAAAAAAGAGTTGTTTATACTCTTTCATTTTTTTTAAGTGTACAATAAGAATCTTAAAAATAAATTCGTGTTGTGTGTTTAGATGCTGATATACTTGTCACTGTAGAATTTTGTTCATGCTGTTGGTTTTTTTTCCCTTTCTGCACCTTCCTCTTGCAAAACAAGTAGTGTATTTTGTCTACATTGCATTTTGTGGTAAAGACACAAGGAAGCACCCGTGACTCCAGAACAGTCACTGCTTGCCATCCCTGAGCATAGCCTGTGAAATTGAGTCCTTGGCCTGCGGCATGGTGGCCCCTGGGGAGCTGCTTCCGAGCCTCACCGTGATCCCAGCTTCAGGAGCGACAGGAGGTAGCCCTGAGCAGCAGGAACTGAAAGGGCCCTGTCCCAGCCTCAGCTTGAGTAGTGTGCTTGTTGCTTTAGTGGTTTCATTATCAGAATAACAAGACCGGGGCAAATCATCTCACATCTGGGCCTTGCTTGCCTGCCCCATGTGTTTTACGGGAAAATCACACAAATGGTTTTCTAGGATCATTCCATTCCTCAGAGGTTACGATAATAACATAACAGCCACAACACCATGGTGTAGAAGGGTTTCCTCTTGCCTAGCACTGCCCTCTCATTGCGTCTTTCACACAATCCTGTCTTAAGATGCTTACTACAGGTTCAGTATCCCTTATCCAAAATGCTTGGGACCAGAAGTGTTTTAGATTTCAGAGTCTTTTGAGCCTTGAAATATTCCCATAGACATTAACCATCCTTAATTAAAAATCTAAAACTTTTTGGACACCAGTGTGATTTCCTGAAAGTTCTGGAACATGGAATATTTTGGAAAGTGGATTAGGAATGCCCTGTCTGTACTCACCTGTTTTAATGAGGGAAGAGGCTTCTGAGATGAACAGAGGTGAACAAGTGCCACAAGTGAGAGCTGGAGCTCGGTGTGGGAGGCATTTTACCAATCCTAAACTGGCTGTCTCTCGCTGAGGCCCGTGTGAGTCTTTGGGATTATGATCAGGTATTCTCACCCGCAAAGAAAGTATAAACTACTCCTAACTCATGGCTCCAAAAAGGAAGAGGAGTTGTTATACATTTTAAAAATAGAGATTAATTTGAAGATGTTTGGCAGACAATAAGATTTCCTAATGAGAAATAGAAAACTTAATTTGGATTATTTTTACTCTGTCCTTTGTAGAACTGAAGGTGCCTCATTCCATTCCATACTTTACCTCATTTTATTAATAAAAACATAAATGCATATTTTTTTAAGAGAATTTACTTAATTACAGCAAACTAAAGCTAGCCCTTTTAAGCTAGGAATAGTCATGCCTGTGAGCAGACTACTTAATATGCAGATGGAAGTAAAGACTAAAATAGCTGTTAATGGCTTTAACACACTCTATTTCATGGGTCGTAATAGAGCAGAGAGACAAGTATTCACACTCAGGCTTAGCACAGGAGGGGTTACATTTCTGGGAAGATGGCCCCACTCAAATCACCTGCAGAGGAAGACTGCACATTGCCTTCGTGTGCACCCCCAGCCCTGCAGGCTCAATTGTCCTGGGGCAGCCGCACAGGGGAGCGGCCCAGCTGTGGATGGAGCAGCGGGTAGCAGCTCACTTTCTGCAGTTAATTCATTTTGTCTTTCTGAACCCCCAACAGCAATTGTCTGAAGTTTTCTCATCATTTTTGACCTTGCCTGATGTTTTTATTTCCCTCTCTTTCCTCTTCTGTAGCAAAAGTTTGTCAGTGAGATGATAGTTTGTTGAAAATCTGGGGCTAGGGTGTAGGTCCTTGGTAAGACACTTATCTAGCATAGAAGCCCTGGGATTGATTTCCCAGCATGAAAACCCAAAAACAACAGTGCCACAAAATAATACAGCAACAGCAGCCATCACATGCTCAGTGCTTTCAGCCCCAGGGAAGAACACTTATAAGGAAGAGCAGCCCCCTAGCAGCCAGGGAACATAGATGAGCTCTTGCGGAAGAGACACAGAGAAGCTGGCCATGCACGGGCTGTGAATTTGTCACATCTTCCACTTTCTCCTCACTTGTGCTTGCTTCACTTATTCCACAGTTGCGGGTGAATGGGTTCTACTGAACTGCTCTCTGTGAGCTCAGTATGTTGTGTTCTCAGTTCTCCAGACATGAAATGGGCATCTGTTATTACTAGGGTGATAGATGGTGTTTGCTGTCTGTTGTCCAGGTCTGGATGACAAGAAGAAAAGAATGTCCAGTGCTCTTATATGGATTACAGTCTCTTCTTGGGGTCTGTAGTGCATGGTTTCTGGGACCCTCCCTCCACTACCCAAATCTGCCCATGTTTAAGTCCCTTGTATAAAATGGCATAGTATTTTAAAGGAACCCACATGCTTTCTCCCATAGATTTTACATCATCTTGAGATAACTTATAATACCCAGTGAAATGTAAATCTGTGGATATGCAGTTGTCATACTGGATTGGTATGGGAATGATGAGAAAAAAGTCTGCACATGTTTGGTACTGATGGAATATTTAGTCCAGTTATTTTCAACCTTCAACTGGTTCAGTCCATAAAGGTAGACTCTGAAGTGGAGGATTTTAAAAAAATTGTATAAGGTACAGGGTGGACAAGAACAAAATTAATATTTTTAAAAGTAACTTTAGTCTTTTTTTTTAAAGTACCATCTAGGAAAGCATGGATTTTAGAAGTTTCAGTAGGGAGTGACATTAAGAGCCAGAAGGTCAGACAGTCCTGCTGCCTTGCATCTCTAAGGCTCAGCTCTAGTATCTGAGCTTCTGTTGGTTGCAAGGCATTGTTAGCTTTAGTCCTGAGTAACACAGCCACAGGAGCTCTAGGCTGTGGGGTGAAGTGGGATCTCACCTTTCTTAGTGGTCAGGTGGAGGGAAAGACAGGTAAAAGGACCAGGAAGCTTTTTTGTTCTAGAATGCAGGAGGATGCAGAGGTTTCTTCTTGGGGTTTGAATGTCTCAGTATGTGGCTTTTTAAGTTGGAGACTCTTCCATCTAAATTCAAGGAAAGAAGATGGTGAGCATATTTGTTTTTATTTCTATGCATCAAGAAAGACTCACTCAGTCATGACAGAAAGCATTATAACCGTCCCTGTCCATGAAATGTGTCTGCAGATCAAACCAACTCTGGATTAAACAAAAGCTGCATCTGTATCAAACTTGTACAATTTTTCTTGCCATTAGTCCCTAAACTATAGATAGCAACTGTGTATATAGCATATGTGTAGATGTTGCAAGTCATTTAGAAATGATTTGAGGTACATGACAGATTCTGTGCAAAACTTATGCCATCTTGCACGTGAGCATCCTTGGGATTT
>NDGN011462748.1:0-12383 GCA_002564285.1 Tympanoctomys barrerae
CAAAAAAAAAAAAAAAAAAAAAAAATTTTCTCTTAGCTTCCACATATACCATTTTTGAGCAGGATTTTGATCAAATTTGGGTCTCTGCCCCATCTGTGGCCACAAGCTGTGCCTCAAGGATGTAAAATACACCCGACCAAGCCCTAAGTAGGCACCGCCATAGGACCAAAGTGTGCAATAAGTGCGGCGTGGGTTCTGAAGGAAGCGGATCAAGGGAGCATTGCACTTGCTAGGGGGCCGAAACTCTTAGAGAAGAAAAAGGTAGGTGCGGTAGCACAAAAGAACAGATGTCTAGCAGAAAGGAAGAGTTAAAGACATGAGTCAGAGGAAAAATAAACCAGTACAAAAAGATATCAGAGAAAGCTAGAAGAGATCCAGAGAATAGGTAGGAGATCAGCTCTAGACAAGAAACTGAAACCCCTCCCACCATCACTCCGAGAGAAACCCTCCCTCTCTACCCACCTGCCGTCCCTGTATTTCTTTAACACCTATCATTTCTTCCCAACACCTATTATTCTAAATGTTTATCCTATTACAAATTCATTTATGATTGATAATTTCTCTACTTTTTGGATATAATCACCATTGTAGTATCAGGAGGCCTGCTTATCTTGCTTCCTGTAAGAATTTTGGCAGCAGAAATCTAAGTAACAAGCAGGACATTATTCCCACTCTGGTATGCATTGGAGGCAAAAGAGCGAGAGGGAAGTAGGAAGGAGTTGTAATGAAATAATAAATATAACTTTCAGACATAGCTTCATACTTTGTTTTAGTCTTTTTTTTTTTACTTTTACTTTTTCCATCTGGTAGGATTTATTTTTGTCATCAGGTTTTATTGGTACATTTTAACTATACATGATGATCATATTAATCATGCAGAATGTGTAACTGTGCATCACGTAGCTCAACTCTTTCTCTCCCAATCCTCTACCTTCCCTTCATGTTTTCTTCTTCCAGGTAGTAAGCAAAGTCCCACCTTTCCAAGCGTGTACACACTACTTACATATGTACATATTGACTTTTTAAGATTTAAAATATGTAATTGGTTTTGAATCGTCAGATACAAAACGTCAAGGATGAACTAGAAATTAAAACATTCATACTGAGTAGACAACATATGTGTGTAACGGAATGTTGTGCTATCTATTGACCTAGCTTTGCTGTCTATGACAACATCAAAAGGGATGAAAGCCTTTAACTTTTACTACAAAATGGATATAAAAGAATTTGCTCAAAAATTCCATCTCAGGCAAAATTGTAGAATATCTAGTTTTTATTAGTGAGAAGGTATTCAAAAGTTAAGCTGTCAACTGTAAGAAATAACCTTCAAAATTTTCCTCAAAATAAATTTCCCCAAATACCACCAAATGAAACAGAATAAAACTGTCTTTTATTAAAAGCCTTGGCAACTGGATACCCCACTGTCTCCAAGAGAGCAGTACTGTACAAGTTTAACACATGTGGAAATGGTACATTGGGTGAACTTGCAAAAAGATCTTTGACAGCTCTCTCCTTGAATATCTAATAAAAGGAAATCTTCTCTAAAAGCAGAGAATAAATGTCTGGTTTCATTTAATTCTCTGTTGATAGTGGAGGTCACGCAGAGACATACACAAAGGCTTCTCATAGTGAACAATGCTGATATTTCTTTATCTTAGGAATTTGTGTCTGTGTGTTCTGCATGTATATGCAGAGGAAGTTACAGATCTTTTTGCTCATGAATATTTGTTGTGTCTATTACAATAATTAGGAAATAAGGAGGAGAAAAAGGAAGAGTGCAACAGAATTTTAAATCCTAGAGGAAAGCTTTTTAAGCTTCTGTAGACATATTTACTATGATGCCATTAAGCTATCTGTTCAATTATTTGTTCATTTGTTAAAACATTTATACTAAGGAAGTTCCTGTGCCAGGGTCTGTGCTGATTCCCTGAAAGAAATGGTAAAAACCTTCACCCACCCTTCCGGTGAGACCACATCCTGTATGGGATGAGGTACTCGGAACACTGAAGTCTTTCACAATGATAGGGACAGAGAGATAACTCAGGGGTCTAAAGTGACTGATTAAGCAAGCTTAGGCAAAGTGCAGGTGCCAATTCGATTCCCAGCACCACGTGCTATGCCAGACCCATCCTCAGGGCAGACTGAGCCAGCCACAAAAAAATCAGTCTGTCTGTTTATCTATCTATCTATCTATCTATCTATCTATCTATCTATCTATCTATCTATCTATCCATCTACTATCTATAGATGCATAGTGATATAAAGCAGTCTCATTAGTATATACAAAGAAAAGGCAAGTTTTCATCGAATGCAAACAAAAAATATATTAAATAACTCACTCCTTTCTGCGTTGTTGACTTGGAATTGAATACTTGGGACTATTGCAACATAATATATGATTCCAAGCATTTACTTGCATAGCTGACATCCCGAGGGCCCCTGAAAAATTCCTTTCAACTCTCCTGCATCTACAGTCTTAAAACAAAGGGCAAGCACATCTGAATTGTGTAATGTGTGTGGCTCTCTGCTCCCAATGTCTGGATGAATTCTATTTTGGAGTCAAGGAAGATTTGAAGATGCAGTATTTAAATATAAGTTAGGGCAACTTCTTCACCTTATTGTATTCCTTGTCTGAGGTATCTTGTTTATAAGATATATTTATACAAAAATATTTGTCCATTTCCTTTTATATCCTACGTATACCAATTTGTGACTCATACATACCTATGTTTAACCTATAACACATAATACGACAAATATATTATGGTTACTGTAAGAATTATATTTACTTAAGAACTTATAGTTAGTATAAGAATTATAAATATATTAATAAATAATATTCAAAATTAAATAATGTCAGTGTTTAATTGAAAATTGCTATTAATTTAACATATGTAGTTATCTTATAATTTTGTTTCAATATATTAGAAGAAAATATTTGGAAAATAAGGAATAATCTTAGGTTTTTCACTTGCAAACCAAGTTTTTTTAGTGAATATATTTCAAATTGTGAACATTTTTTTTTTATTTTAGTACACAATCTACAGGGTCTCATTACACAGATCAAACGCATAGTGATCCTCCTGCTTTCAGCCTCCCAAGCACTGCGATTACAGGCATGCGTCACCACACCCAGTCACAATGGCCTTCTCAGCATGTGGGGAGGCGGTTATTGGCACTCCAGGGATCAAGCCCCAGTCCCTGCACCTGCCTAAGCAGGATCTTTAGTTTGCTGAGCTATCTGGCCAGCCCTAGATTGTAAACACTTTTAAAAATTACATTTAACTATCTAAGTACAATTAGCTGAACAACCATTCTGTGACTATCTTGCAGTTAGTAATTTGATGAACAATTTAACTGAAAGAAAAACTGGGCTATCATGTATCTCTATTTCCACTGGTTTTTAAAATTTACTTCCCAATATCTTCTGACCATCAATACACCAAGATCCTTGTAAAATCATGTCATATTGTAGTTGAATATATCTTTCACCATATTTATATCAAGGAAAAGAACAGGTTTATGTCACATATAATGAACATAACTTGAGTTTTAGGGTCCTCTCACCCACATGGACAGGTGTGTATAGCAAGTTTGGCCCCTGGCTGATGTTGCTGCTGCCAGACTGTTGACATGGTACAACAAGTGGTCTCCTTAGAGGAAACAGGTCCCTGGGAGATGCTCTTGAAGTGGTCATGGGGGGTGCAGACTGACTCACTCTGTTTCCTGCCGTTAGCTGAACAGAACTGCTGAACTTCTGGCCTTGAAGTTATACCTACTCAGAGGTGTCAAAGGAGTGAAGTGTGAACCAATCGTAGAATGAGACGTACGAAAGCACAAACCAAATAAGTACCTCATCTTTCGACTTATTTATGTCATACATCTTGTGAAAGTGGTATAGACTAATGTATTAACTTATAAATATTTACACATTTGTTATTGTGAATCTTGACTTGTGCTTTTGCCCCAAGCTACTCAGGCATTACATGCTGGCCCTCACAGATGCATCTAGTTGTTAATAATGAAATAGATAATAAGGCAAAATATTATGCCATTAAAAGCAGCGTATTATGTCACTGACAAAATAAAGAAGAAAAAATAAACAGAGACCTCTTTAGTCCTTGTTTTTGTACAGGAAGACCTAGTAGATGAACAGGCAATTGTAGGTCAGTATGTTAGGACAGGGGAAAAAACACTGACTACCTTGAGACTAGAGAAGGGTAGCTTTCGTAGGGGGATTCAGGTGAGGCTTACTACCGCAAGCTGTCTAAATGGAGACCTGAAGTATGAGTACAAAGAGCCAAGAGAATAAGAAAAGAGATAAAGACACAGTTTATGCAAAGAATATAAATTACTTTGGATCTCTGAATACAGAAAATTACTCCCTTAAGAAAACGTTGAAAAACACTCACTTATACCTAGAAGTAAGATGTTTAAAAGTCTGTTCCAAATTTTCACTCAATATTGCTCTCCTTTGCCCTGTCACAGGCTCTGATTTAGTAGATGTGAATTTTCCGTAGAGTAAATAGGATCAATAATAAGGCCTTCTGGCTCATGAGTAGTTCTGCCACGCACTAATCTTGGTTATCTCAATAAGTTTCACAATATAACTCACTTTATCCTTACAATAATTCATGCAGGTAGGTGCAATTGTTATGCCCATTTCACAGATGAAAAATCCAAGTTACAAGTGGAAATCAATTTTTTTTAAATACCATAACTGCTAAATGGTAGACTTGAGATTATTTATTTTTTGGTTGAGCCGGGGATTGAACTCAGGCCATTGCACTTGCTAGGCAAGCACCTATTCTACTGAGCCATCTCCCCAGCCCCCTTGAGATGATTTAGAAGTTGGCAGTCTGGATCCAAACTACAAAAAGATAGAAATAAATGAAATATTACATAGTTATAACTATGCTTATTGTGATTTTATAAGTATGTATTGTGTAGGCACATTTTTATTAGTACTTAATTATACAATGATACATTTCTTTATTAATATTACATATAAAATTACTGGATATATATGATTAACATACATTTCCTTTTTGTTATTACTGATAGCATATAACAGGTGCTGTACTAAGTGCCTTACAATACTTATCTTCTTCTTTTTTTTTGCGGAACATGGGATTGAACCCAGGCCCTTGTGCTTGCCAGGGATGCGCTTATTCCACTGAGCCATCTCCCCAGCCCTGATACTTATGATTTTTAAACTTTGTAGTTGTTACCATTGTTCTATAGGTCGTAACCCTGAGCCTTAGGGAAAATAAGTAATTAATTCACCATCACATAGTTGAAAGATTGTATATATGGGAATAAACTCAATTTGTTCTAATCATAGAAATATGATAGTTTTCCAGACAACCTTTCATTTAAGAGGGAAGAATTTGTTAGTAATATTCACGATATCATTGTAAGGAATTGCACCAGTTTCTCAACAAACTTACATGATAATAATGAAGATTATGACATTTTTGGAAGTTTCTTAGAGGAATGTATATTTCACAACACAATAAATCAAAGGATAATTTATTTCTAAAGTTTTCTTTTTTATTATATATTGCAGAGTTGAGAGGCAAAATCAAACCTGATTACATATTTAATTAAAAAAGGAGAAACCATGGATTTTCTCATTTGTAATATGGACACTACATGTATTCTTTTTAATGACAATTTGTTTCAGTTCCTGATTGGAAAGCTTATTCATGAGAAGAGTCACAATGATTTATACCTCTTTATTGGAAAAAGTAGGCAAATGATAACTGGTTTGATTCTTTCAGGTCCCATAATGTTTGTTTGTTTGATTTTTCTGTACTAGGCATCAAATTAGGGACCTTGTGCTTGCGAGGCAGGTACTTATGCCACTGAGATAAATCCTTGTTCCCATTATATTACTTTTTAAATTTTGAAGCTTGAAACCATCATCCCTTTCTGATTTCTTACAATCACAACTGCAGAATGATCAGAGTTTTGCAGAAATAAATAAGGAAG
Source organism: Tympanoctomys barrerae (assembly GCA_002564285.1). NCBI lineage: Eukaryota > Metazoa > Chordata > Mammalia > Rodentia > Octodontidae > Tympanoctomys > Tympanoctomys barrerae. The sequence goes on from NDGN011462748.1 coordinate 5,995, forward strand.
CCTATTTTGACAAAATTTTGGTCAGGGGACTGAATTAATGAAGCTTGGCGTTTTTGAGGCCAAATCTCAGAATTTAGTGCATTGCTACTTCAGAACAGGGTTTTCCTTTTCTGGGTAGAAAGAAATCTCACTCTCAACATAATCCTCCATCTGTTAAAAAAATTTTAAGGCCCCATCTAATGTAATTTTTCCTCTGTTCTCTGTCAAATCTGGATTGAATTAAACTCTGTGATCCAAATGATTTTAAGGAAGGTATCAACATACGCATGCAAAAAATGTACATGTTGTGGATTCCTATTCTATTCTAACTTACTTGTAATTAATAGGCAGGAGTCTCTCAAATTAAAATTAGTTGATAATTTCAGGAAATCATTATGGAAGCATTTTGAAACAAAAATTAATCTAGATATCTGCATTTAAAGTACTATAAATGCAATTTAAAAGGGCTGGGGAGATGGCTCAGTGGAATAAGCACTTCCCTGGCAAGCGCAAGAGCCTGAGTTCAATGCCTGGTTCTGAAAAAAATTAAAAAATGAAAATAAATAAATAAATAAATAAATACATGTAACTTGATCTATCATCTGTTTCAATACAGTCATCATTGAATTCCTGTCATTTTGTTTAGTGAAATTCTGTTATCATTTCTAATGGCTTTTCATTCTATTTTTTATCTCTTTAAACATACATTAAAAATATTGTATGAAGGAATATTACTTCACAGTAGAAATGAAAAGATAAAGAGCAACAATTGTAAGAAAAGCACCAATGCCTACCTATCTAGAAAGTGGTCGGAGCAGTTAGCACTGAAGTTCAGACCCAGCTCTGACCTTTCAAAACTGATGAAGCATTTGGTTGGTTGTAACTAAATTCCTGTCTGATAAGAGTTTCATAGACAAATTCAATATTTTTATTTTTGGAACTGCTAGTTTCATCTGCAGCCTCTGCACAAATTGCCTATTTTCTTAGCTTAATAAGCTAACACTGGAGACACAACATAAATTAAGTGTAAAAAATTAAATTTTCAGCTCTATTAGATTAGTAATAAGAGTTCTTGAATTGTTTTTTGAACAAGTTAATATAAATATTATTTATAGTTCAAATTAGAAAATAACTCCTTTCAGAAATAAAATTATTGACTACTAAATGCACATTTATTATAACCCTTACCAAGTTTCACACTATAAAAATACTATAATTCCCTCAAATAGAATTTTACCAAATCGCTAAGGATTTTACATCATGACTGTGTATGTCATATGGATACTTTTCTCAATATTCTAATGAAATTTTCCATGTTTAAAGCTTTCAACTACAAAGGGGATTAATGATTTCTATAAATTTATAGGAAAATAATAAATATTTTTGAGGATAGAAACAAAGTCAAAATTACAGGAAGAAAAACTAATTTCATTAAAAATGAACTACATCAAATTACCCACGTTTTCATTTTGAAAGTATTCACAGATTTTTCCTCAATAATCCTTTCCTTCACATTTCTTTTTTTATCTAAGAAATGAGCACACATCTTTATTTTTAAAATGGGATCCTTTGTCCTGTTTGTTCTGTGATACGGGGAGAACTATATTTTTTAACAAAGAAAGAAAACAAAGTAGAAACAGTAAGTATCTTTTCACATCTGAGTGTTTTGTTTGCCAATGGCCACCCGTACATGTTTTTCACTTTCTGTGTATGGGAATTAACAACTTTTCCTTGATAATGTCACAAATCAGACAGTGAATTAAAGCAAATGATTTTGGAGAAATGGTACAATTAGAGATGGCTGGCAGAATCATAAAAGTTACTTTTTGAGCACTTGATAGGCTCCAGTCACTTTGCCAAGCTTTCCTTTATCTTTGCAAATCTCTATGATAACTATATGGTAGTTATTCTAGTATTCTCTTCCCTAAGAGTGGAAAAGTAAATCATTCATTATACATGTGCTTAAGGTTACAAAGGTAAAAGTACATAGTGGATCTAAAATAGAATGCTGGTCATAGTCATTTGATTCACATTTAATTTTAGTTTCACTAAACTGCCATTTTCTCTTTCATAAACCAGAAAAATAAATTTTTCCGTCTTCCAAAAATATACCAGATGACTAAAGTAATCTGACAAAGGGATTAAACAGATTAAAGTTAGTTCAATGATCATAAGTGTAGATCAGTAGTTTATGGTATGTCACAATTAGATAGACATTCACCATGCTTTTTTAATAACATAATTATATTTGGTGGATATTTAACAAAAAGGAAATAAAAAGGTATGTGTCCCATATTTGTGCCCACCTGCTTGCTACATGACTCTCTTCCTCATTTGGAACTGCATTTAATCAATTTTACTTGACCAATGGTGCTTGTAACTCCATTGGTTGACCATAGTTTTATCCCACCTCACGCCCACCTAAGGGAGTTCCCATGTTTTCCACCACCTTAGACCCACCTCACCTCATCATTTTCCTTCATAAAAGTCTCTGGAAGAGACAGCTTCTCAAAGACCACCCACCTGGGGAGACCCCATCCTGTCCTTCTCTTGGACGGGAGCTTTCTTTCCTCCCAATAAATAAAGTTTCTGCTCATAATCTCAGTTTGTTCCTAAACTTCATTCTTTGGTTTTAGAGAACATGACCTCTTCCCAGGTAACTTTCAGGTAAGGAGTTTCATTTTTCCCTTGTATCATTCGGAGATCATCCATGGAAATCATTTGTTCCCCATGTCATTATCTCTGGCTCTTACCACTTTTTCAATTTTTAAGCCTCGTCTGTTAAAAACATTTCTTTTCTTTCTGTTGATCTCAAATCTCACTCAGTCCTCAAGCCAGATTTCATGAAGTTCTTGAAAATCACATACAAAAAAGGAAGAATAGTTTAGGGTTAGTTGACCACACTGCAGACAGACTGAATGTGGATGAACTTGTGGACAGTATTTCATGCCTGTGTCTTGTACTTTGAACAACTGCTGTGAATATAACAACATGTAATGTATCAATTATTGATACTCTCCTGCTAGTCTGTTTTGAAACTGTTTTATTATTATTTTAAATTTTTGCTGTTTAATTTTTTTTTAAATGACTGGCAAGGTGTTGGAAAAGAGCACTGTGGCCTTCAGTGTTCCTTAGTGAGTTCCACTCAGCAACAGCTTTGTCATCACCTTCTGTGCAAATAGATGTGCTGCTGCAGTACATATTGGAAAGATAGTTTGAGATTTGTAAGATTTTTTTCTTTTTTCATAATTTTATTGATAAATAGCAATGAGACAGTTTCAAATCAAATTGCTAGGACAGTTTCAATAATTAACACACTGCATACATTCTTCTTAGTTGATTTGTAAGATTTGGAGCAATCTTAACAGGTTGGATTCTTGGTTTGGAAAAGGTAAGGATATGGAGCAAGGGTGAATTACCATCAAATTGCAATGCATTAAAATGTCAATAGTAAAAGTTGGTTGGGAAAGAAATAGATGAGAAGTTAGGTGACACTATGGGAATTAATTGCCTACAAATTAAGTATGCTGAACTGGCTGTGACATACTGCTTAGAAAGGAAAGAGTTTTGCAATTCAAGGCTGTGTTAATAACTGGGGAACATCTACGTTAGAAAACACATAGAGCTACTTTACTCATTGTTTGGTTATAATCATAATCAAGATTGATTTTGAATGATGATCATAAAGAAATATAGTAATGAGTAATATCCTTTAGCTATTTGAGTATTTAATTAATAAATAGCAAAGATCTTCTAAACCTCAGATACAAAGCTAAGCACTATATTTAATGATAAAAATCTATATAATTAATTAGTCCTGTATTTTAATCACATACGGGAAATGATGATGCTCTTGCATATAATTAATGTAAAGCTCTTTGTATGCATGTTGGCACATTTTAAAAACAGAGCTAAAGTGTCCTGTATTGGAGGATACATAATGAATATGTTATTTTAAATAAGTTATATAACATGAAAAATTTGCCATTCTGGCTTCTGTCTGTGGTTGGGGGTCAATAAACAACATTTTGCAAAGCTGGAACACAGGTGTTTTTAAAAGCCAATTGGAAACATTTAACGATCATTCATAGCCAAGAATAAGTAAGTAGAGGATGAATTCTAATGTAGCTTCCCCAAAATATCCATGGCGGAACTATAGGCACTGATTTTCAATCACTTTTCACATGCACAAAACAGTACATATAGTAGGATGAGTGAATCAGGCAAGAAGTTGTTTCCTAGGGAACATAAATTTGTTTAGTTAATATATTTTTTAAGTGTAAAAGGGTAAAGAATCATGTCTCATGACTGTATATGTGAGATCCAGAAATGAAGGGTGAAAAGCTACTAGATTGAATTCCAAACACAGAAAACGGAGGGTCTGTAACCACTGAGGGAAAGAGAACAGTCTTAAGTTAAAACACACACATTTCATTTTTCCAAAAATATTCCATCATTATGTTTCATATTTTCAACTCAGTTTCATAGTTACTACTGTGAACTTTATAATTTCTTTCATTATATGAATTTTGTCTGCTTTTTTTGGAGGGGGTACTGGGGATGGAACTCAGAACCTTGCACTATGCCACTGAGTTACCTCCCCAGCCTTCTTCTTCTATTAATTTCTGATTTGATTGTTCTTATCTTTCTAGGGCCTTGAAATGCATCTCAGCTTACTTATTTGGCATCATCCTGTTCTTAGTGTAACACAGTGGTGCCTAGGTTGACAAATTATTTTGTTTCACAATTTTGGAAGGAATGGCTGTATTTGTGTCTGTGTAAGAAAGATAGTATGGTGCAGAGTTTGCTAATACAAACAAAGCTTTCCCAAAATCTTTTGTTTGTGAACCAAATTGCTTTCAATCTGAAGCATTTGTGAACCAGGGTAGAGCAGTACCTTTAGGAAACAAAGCAATTATTTGCATCCTAAATATTTCTACATGAAAGTCTGCACTTCACAGTATTTCATAAGTTTGGTATTTTGTGCTTCCATTTTCATTTGATTATAGAAACTGTATTTCTTGTGTGATCAATTGATTATTCAAAAATATATTATTTAATTTCTTTGTGTTAGAGTACTTACCATCACTTCTTTTGCTATTGAATTTTAGGTTCGTCCTGCTATGATCTGACAGTATGGAGGAGAGTGCTTCAATCCTTTTGTAGTTATTTGAGCACACTTTAAGACCTGAAATACAACCTATATCAGAAAAAAAGCTCCTTTTGCTGTTAGGAAACATGTGTATTCTGTTTTTGTTTGAAACACTGTAGATACCAATTGAACCCGTTTGTTCAGTGGTGTAGTTTGACTTCTATAATATTTTCTTGATTACTTCTGGCTTTCTTTTGTTAGAACTCAGAATCCTGGTTCTCAAGGGTAAAAGGAATTAAAAAATTATTAATATTTACTAAAATCAGTTTAAAATTATAAGTGTATATTTTCCCCAATTTCCTGTATTAAGATTTGTTTGTATTCATATTATTCACTTTCACACTCATTACACAACTTTAGTTTTTATCTTCTAATCCTGATGTATTTTCAACTACAGAAAAGAGATAGTTATCTCCTAGGAAGCTGGCAAGATAGCTCAGTAGAATAAGTGCTTGCCTGGCGAGTGCAGGGTCCTCAGTTCAATCCTGAAAACTGAAAAAAAAAATCTCTCCAAAATTCACATATTTATTTTGGCTGAATGTAGTTCAGAATGGTCAATAGTGCTTATTTTCTAAGGCTCACTCTGGCTTTCCCAGAGTGAAATATATATATATATATATATATATATATATATATATATTCTATTTTATCTTAAACATTTTACTCTTTCAACCTCTGGCATGAAGCACACCCATTACAAAGTCTTATTTAAATCTGAGGTTTTTAATTTGATTATCATGTAGTAAATTTAGCATATTCAACAAATTTCTTTTTTTGAAACAAAATTTTACAAGAATGTCTTAGAACTGATTTTTCTGAGTCAGCACGAAATATAGGCTTTGTTGTATTTTTCTTTCTTGCTTACTTTGCCTTTCCCCGAGTCACTGTTTCTAGAATTGTGGAGTTTTCTTGAATTATTGTCTTTAGTATTTCTTTTCTTGTTTTTTAATTTTATTCTTCAGAAACTTCTATTGCTTAGGGCTGGCCAAATAGCTCAGCAGATTAAAGTGCCTGCTAGCAGGTGTGGGGGCTGGGGATTCAATCCCAGACCTGCTATGCTGGACCCTCCCCCAGGGCACACTGAGACTGCATTTGAGACTGTGCGTGGTGGTGTGCACTGTAATCCCAGCTCTTGGGAGGCGGTAAAGAGGCGGTTCACAGTAAGTCCAATCTAGTAGCAAGACCCCAAACACCCTGTAGACCCTTTCATAAAATATACACACATGCACATACATACACACACACACACACACACACA
>NDGN011462759.1:0-10007 GCA_002564285.1 Tympanoctomys barrerae
CCTGTGCCGCTCTGCCTTAGAGCCAGCTGAGTATGGACTGAAACCTCCACTGACAGTGAGCTAGATAAACCTTTCCTTCCTTCATTTTGGATGTTGGGTATTTGTCCCAGCAACAAGAGAAAGTAACTGAGACAACTATGGAAAACATAATTATGTATGAGTTTAAATACATGCCCTATTAGTAAACACAGAAAAGCATCATCTACGAGATTACATACCAGGCTCTCGACGGTGATTTCTTGGGAAGAAAGGTGAAGAAATGCATCTGTGGAGAGATACACAGAAGGCCTCAACACTATTCATAATATCTTACTTTTTTACAAAAAAGATTCCAAATGCTAAATTATTATTTATTAGTGATGGGTATTGAGCACTATCAGAAATGGAGCTGGATTACCCAGAAGAAGAGATTGTTTCATGTTCTGTCCCACACCAATGATTTCACGGTGGAAACTTACAATGAGCCAAGGTGGAGGTGTTTACACCGCAGGAATCGGCAAGCTGTAGCGATCAGAAGTTCACTTGCTCTAATGACACTGATCAGCACGCTACAGGCTACCATAAAATATCTACAAAATTTATCTTTGTACTTTTAAATGATTATTAAACTTTTCAAGATGTAAAAATGTTCAAAATTCCATTTCACCTAATTCCTCATGATTATGTCTGGCACAAAGAAGTTAGTAACTTTTCAGCTCTTCAGTGTCTATTTTTCCACAATAATATTAAACTATGCACACTACTTTGATTCTACTTAAAACTATATTAGCTCATCTTCATTTCATTACATTTTCCTTAAATATTTCATATAATTATAACTAAGGCTATTTCTCTTATCCTCCTTTTTGTTTGTTTCCTTTTCTTTTTTTTTGTGATAGTGGGGATTGAACTTGGGACCTTGTGCTTGTCAGGCAGGTACTTATGCCGCTGAGCTATCTCCCCAACCCCTCCACCTCTTAAATATTTAAATGATCTGAAATTCATCCATATTAAGTAAGATGATCATTACTTCAGTAAGTTTTTGCATATAGCTCTGTCCTTTAAGAATAAATTTTATTATACATATAATACCTGAATTAAAGTATATCAGCATTCTTCAAACTTCTTTTTCTATTACCTTTATGGAAACTGGTTATTCATGTGCATAACTCTATAGCACATATGATACACATTTCAAGTATATTAAAGACTTAAACATAAAAAATAAAGTTTTGGAAATTTAGAATAAAATTTATAAAAATATGTTATGATAGTAGCTTAGGAAAGAAAAAGAAACATAGTGAACAAATATAACAAGAACTTAAGCATGTAGAAATGTGCAATTTTTAATATATACTATTTAAAAAGACATGACAGAAGATAGAACACAGACTGGCAGAATATATCTATAGAACACAAGAGTATTAAGATCTAGAATATAAGATCGCATATGTCAGTAGAGAAGGTAGTATGACAGAAAAATAAGCAGAGAATAGGCAAATTCACCAAGAAAGGAAACCTGAATGTCTATTCAACTTCTGTAATAAACTGAACTCTAAACCAGCAAACTGAGTCCCATCTATCAGACTGGTAAAAATTTGAAATTCTGACATCAAATTTAACAGGGACGCATGGCACGCCTGGAGTTTCAGGCATTGCTGACCAGAATGTGAATTCGCTCAGGTTTGCTGAGATGCAGTCATCACACAATTGTGAAGTTAACAATGTATGTGAGCTTACCAGGGTCAGCACCCTGGGGAGGCTGGGGGGTGCTTAGGGGATAATACTTAAGGAGGACTTCACTTTTGGGGTCATGTAGGTGCAGGACTGGTACTGCATAATGTGAACTTCCTTAAATATTGCTCTCCAGGTATTTCATTTCTCTTACCCTAGACCTGTTCCTGATGCTTAAGGCTTAAAAATCAGTAATTCTGTGCCTGTGCTTGTGTGTGTGTGTGTGTGTGTGTGTGTGCGCACGCGCATGTGCTGTCACATGTGCTCTCACGTGTGCATGTACTCACAATTTTACCCATGCACCAAGAGGTATAGAAAACATTCTGCAGGCTAAACTGTCTCAGGGTTTGCTCTCTGGAGAACCCGACCTGGAAAGCCGGGTGAGTGGGGAATGACGTGGAGCTCTGGAACTGGATCCCCTGCTATCTCCTGGCAAAGAGAAGCCCGGCACTAGTAGTAAGCTGAGCACAAATAGGCCAGAGTGAAGTTTCTATTTAATAGAGTCCTCTCAAAATAGTATCCCCCTGTGGCCTTAGGTTATGGCCTTATTAAGAAGTGGGTTATTATTGTAAGAAGTTAAGGGTTTTGAGATTCAATCACCCTGAATTCAAGGTGTGTGTCGAGCTTCATGAATAGTATCCTTATAGGAAGAGGCAAAGAGACACAGACCGACACAGGGAAGAAGGCCACCTGAAGACAAAAACAAATGACAGGATTATGCAACCCCATTCCAGGAATCTTATAGAAAAGGCAAGAAAGGATTGTTTCCTACAGCCTTTGGAGGGAGCCAAGATCTGTCCTCACCTTGATTCCCAACTTGTGGCAGCCAGAGCTGTGAGAGGACAAACTTCCCTTGGTTTTGGCAACTCATTAGGGACAGTGATAGGAAATTAATACATAGCCCAATTGTTAAAACTTTTACCAGAGGCAAATTGAGATTGTGTTAGCTGAGGGCAGTGCAGTGCTGGTCTAAAGGACCAGGCATTTGCAAAGTTTGGAGAAAGCTGTGATTATGATGACAGTAGAAGAGCTCTCACTTACGGTAGACTGACATCTGGAAAATGAAAAGCCCAGCACAGTTAACAGCCAACTGAGGGACATGCAATGGAGCCAGAGGGACTGCTTGCAGTTTAAGAGGTCTTTATCTTCTACAGTGCCCTGGACCTTTGTCAGAGCTGTAGACCAGAGAAAGCTCAACTCTCACCCAAGGCAGGACTGCTATGCCAATGTCAGGACCTTGGTATGAAAGGACAGTGCTCTGGGACTAGAAAGAGGACACTGAATTGATTTCAGCACTCCCCTCTCCTCACCTTGAAATGCCTGGTTCCCTGGGATCAGATGGTAAAGAAAGGAATCAAATGCTGGGGCAAGCAGGCAGGGCAGAGCGGGTAAGAGTCGCACCATTTAGGGCAGCACACCTGCAGCGTGAGGCAAAGGCAAGGCACACCTGCTCCTGACTGGTGTGCAGTCAGGTGAGGACCAAGCCACTCATTCCTCCAGCTGCCAGCAGTCATAGCTGGTGATCTATTACTGAGCCCCTCATGGGAACTGCCTAGCAAGGTCAAGCTCCAGCCCCAAGGACTCCCGAATCAGTGGCTAGTCAATCCTGGAAGCACAGCGTAGGCCCCCCGCCATGTCTGGGTGATCTTGAGGGGTTTTCCTGGTTCCACACTCCCTGTAGGGTTGGCTGTGGCCCCGTGGAGGGCATCACAGCTCAACCTCCTTGCACCCAGCTCTCAGTCCTCCCACCCTCCCCTCAGGAAACCTCCTGAAGAGCATCTGGGTCTGAGGACCTGTCCCTGGGAGCCTTCCTGAGATAAGAGTGTTACCATCAGCCCATGGAGTCTGCCACAGCATAAATAGCAAGACTGGCAAAACCAATGTGTATGACTCTGCCAAAGACCCAACAGCTGAGAATGCCATAAACTGCTCCTCATTTCTCTAAGTTATTTACTTTTATTTTTTATTTTTGCTGTTACCAAGAAGGATTGAACCCAAGACCTGACACACGTTCATCAAGTGTTCTACCACTGCATTCTATCTCCAGATTTTTATTTTTTATTTTGAGTCAGGGTCTTGTTAAAATTATAGGCCAGCCTAGCACTTACAAGCCTCCTGCCTCAGCCTCCTGAGTACCTGGGATGACAGGTGGGCACTCTGTGCCTTGCTTATTCAGTGATTTCAGGACATCCTACCTTTATCGGCTCCATGCACATCTACATTTTTTAAATGAAAGATTCATGAAACGGAATCAGGCTTTACCAAACAAAGCTCTCCTGCATGTCTGGAAACAAAGGGCTCTCAAGAGAGTCCAGGCTTACGAAGACACATTCATGCTGACATGGGTGGGTTTAGCGTTTCCAGTGAGGTGGCTTCATATCTCTAGGCTTTAGATCAGAGGACTGAGGCTGCACAGGTCATGGGACATTAGCTAGAAATAATGACGCTTTCTGGAGAAGCTCTGAAGGCCGCGGCAGGGAGATGCTTGGTCCACAGTCTGTGCAGTGTGCGCTGAGCCTGCCAGCTGCCTCGGAACAGATGATCTGAGAGTAAATGTGAGGAGTTAAGTGATTTCTTAACGCAACACAAAAGGAATCCTCGTGGTGAGGTGAGCCCGAGATCTAGCAGCTGTGCTGCTGCTGTAATCTGAAAGGCCCTGGCAGGCGATCTGACTCCCCTTACAGTACAAAGCGCTCCAGCTAGCAGACAGCAGATACCGACCCAAAGGTGCCACTCCGAGCCCAGCGGAGCTGCGTCACTGTTAGCGACTTGTCCAGTGTGGCTGGTGTGCAAACAGTGTGTGATGGTTGTGGCGTTTGATGGAGGTGTAGACACGCTCAGGGTCAGTTTAACTTCTTTCATGCTGACCAGTGAACAGAAACGTTAAAATCTGGGGACAAGGTCAAGGGAAACTGTAGCTTTCAGTACCCTTCCCCAGCATCTAACTGCAGCTAACGCAAGACAAGACAACTTCATTCTATGATGTCAAGAAAGTGAAAGACATCCACAGAATGGGAAAAAAAAATTGCAAATCATTCATCTGATGAGGGACTGGTATCCAGAACATGTAAATAAATTTTAGAACTTGATAATAATAATAATTATAATAATAATAAAAAAGTTAAAAATAAGCAAAACAATTTCTCCAAGGAAGTTGTATGAATGGTCCATAAGCCCATGAAAAGATATTCAACATTATCAGCCATTAAGGAAATGCAAATGGAACCCAGAATGACCAAATTCAGGAAGACAGATTAGACTAAATGTTGGCGAGGATGTGGAGAAATTGGAAAACTAATTTGGTTGAGTTGCTTTGGAAAACAAATTAGCATTTCTTCGAAAGATTGAACACAGTTATCATATGGTCCAGCAATTCTACACCTAGGTGGAATCCAAGAGAGATGAAAACATGTGTCCTTATAAGGTCTTGTACATAAGTGTTCATTAGCAGCATAATGCATAAAGAGCAAGAACTGAAAACAGCACAAATGTCCATTAAGGTCAGTTAATGAATGGACAAGCAAAATGTGGTATGGCTAACTAATGGAACATTCTTTGGCTATCAAGACTTACAAAGTGCCAGGGAATGCTGCAATCTGGATGAGTCTTCAAAACGTAGGTGGGGAGAAAGAAAGAAGCTGCAAAAGACTGTCTATTATATAATTTTATTTCTGTGCAACCCTCAGAATAGGCATATCTATAGACAAAAGCAGACTTGCAGTGGTCCAGGATTAGGAAATAGTTAATAGAGAGGCCTTTAACGAGTTTAGGGGTCTCTTTTTAAGGTGATAAAAATGTTCTAAAATTGCACTGTGGTAATGACTTCACAATTCTGGGATTATAATAAAGCCACTGAATTGTAGACTTTCGATGAGTGAATTATATGGTATGTAAATTGTACCTCAATAAAAATGTTAATCATTTTTTTTAAAATAAATAACTTCATTACACTAAGATTACTTAATTATTTTTTCTCTGACATAGAAAGGAGCTACTCATTCTTAATCTCCCAATGCATGGCTTGGCCCTCATGTGACACTGTCACCTCTGAGGTGACTTCATCTGCTATGTTTCTTCACCTTCACCTTGAATGTTTGTATCAGCTGCCTAGAGCTACCTGTATGAGGACTCCTCAAGCAGAAAGATACAAGGACAGAAAATTAATGGGGGAGCTCTTTGGGGATATTTACTAGCCTGGGGCTGCCTTTGCCATGGCACCAGTCCTCCTTATGGGTCTGCTCCTATTTCTGGGGTGGATGTATTGCTTCTTCCCTGAGAGCCTTCCCGACCTCCAACCCAGGAGAAGCTGTGATTGCCTGGGCAACTTACTTTGACTCATGGAATGAGGAAAGTTATACGTTTAAAGAAGCTTTAAGATTTTCCACAGAGTTGTTTCCATCCACCACGAGACGTGTCTCCTCCAGACAGAGGTGTCCCCTTCAGCTTCAGCCCTCCAACCTCCAGGGAAGAAAGGTGTGCCAGTGGTGGAGGCCACTGCATGTTGCTAGTGAACACAGCAGTTATTGTAGCGAAATCTGAGGACACATCATTTTGCTTTTTCAGAAAACATGTTTTGAATGTTAACATATTGAAATTCTGTGGCTACTTCTTCATAAACAAGATTTAATGTATTCTGGGGCCGGGGAGACAGCTCAGGGGTTTAAGTGCTTGCCTGGCAAGCGCAAGGTCCTGAGCCATTCCTGGTGAGAAAGATTTAATGTATTCTGTTTTCAGGCTGGCCAAATAGCTCAATGGATTAAAGTGCCTGCAAGCAGGCACAGAGGCCAGGGGTTCGATCCTCAGGTCTGCTGTGTTGGCCCCACCCCGGGGCACACTGAGATGGAGACCGAAACAGCGTGGTGGCACACATGTGTAATCCCAGCTCTTAGGAGGGTGTAAACAGGTGGATCACTATGAGTCCGATCTAGTAGTAGACCCTGAATGTCCTGTAGACCCTTCCTTAAAATACAAAATAATTATAATAATGTATCCTATTTTCAGGTGCCTTATAGTGTAGAAACTAAGACAGAAAAAAGTATGTATTACCAAAATACAATTTATATGGTGAGTAATATGAGAGATATCAAGTATAATAAGAGGTTTAGAGCAGAAAGAAGGTATTTCTGACTCAGGAGCCTCACAGAACTCTCAGAAGAGCTTGAGTTTTGAAATATACGTAGCTTAAGTCATTATATCACCATAGGTAGCTATACAGGAATACTGCAATGTAGAATAACATGAAAGTTATACGTATTGAGGGCATATAAGGGACAGACTGAGGGGTGCTGCTTGTCACTTGCTGCTGTGTCTTTGCCTGCTGCTTCACTACTTTGCTGCCTCCTGCGTTCTGCCCACCGTGAACTATTTCTCCCCTGCTATGCCCCCCTGCCTCGGACCCAGCCAAGTGTGAACTGAAATTTCTACAGCTTATGAGCTACAGTCAATCTTTCCTGAGCATCAGATATTTCGTCTTAACAGCAAGAAAAGTAACTGAGACAACAACTCACTGCTGTGACCTCACCAGGAGGCTGAGGCAGGAGGAATGTAAATTCAAACCCAACGGGCGCAACTTAGTGGCATTGTGAGGCCTGGTCTCAAACTAAAAATAAATAAGTAAACAAACAAGGCTGGGATGTCACTCATTGTAAAGCCTTGGATCCATTCAATGCACAGCACTAAAAAGAAGAGGAAGAGGAGAGGGGGGAGGGGAAGGGAGGAAAGAGAAAAAGAGGCGGAAGAGGAAGAGGAGTGGGGGAAAAGGAGGAAGAGGTAATTTAATATACAAACTATTCTAATTTCAGAGTTTGAGGTCTAAGACAAAATTATTGGATACCATAGATTATCTGCAGTGCTTTCAAGCCTTTTCTTAATTGTCGATACTTTATATAATATATAATATAATACACACACACGCACACACACACTCACACGCACATGCAATGGTGCTTCTTCACGAGTGCATGAGCTAAATCCACTTGAAGGAAAAGACAATCCTGTTGGAAGGAAGAGCTCGGAGGTGAGGCTGGCCCATCAGAAAGCTGTCTCACCAAATTTCAGCATTAAAAATGCCTTCATATACCCTGCTCCATCACTGTGCAGGCGAGACACAGAGGCCCAGGGAAGCTGAAGAATTTCCCAGTCAGGCAGCCTGTTAGCGACAGCCTGGGCTTAAGGACAGGCCTCTGAATGCTCCATTCTGCTGTTAGTTTTCTTCACTTCTAATAATTAAAAGCCTACTCATATTTCTTCTGCCTTCCCTTGTAATGAGTTCAGTTTAACAGCTGGTTGTATATACAGAGCCCTTTCTAGTCCTTGTCTCTGTCTGAGAAGTTTGTTTGTAATGCCATAGGTAAGTTATTGGAATCTGTCAAGTTAATTTTAATCTACAGTACCCAGTGCAACTCACACTGAGAATAAAGACACTCAGGCATATTTGCAGTTTGGGGAAGCCAAGGGCTCCTGAGTCCAGCTATGATGATGCCTACCCAGAACAAAGGCCTTCACCCAAGGCTGAACCCAGGTTTTATTCATTCGTGAAGAAAGGAGTGGCTTGAGGATGAGAGGCTGTATGAATGGTGGGAAGTAGCTGAGTGCCATGAGCTGGGCTAGGTAGGAGGCTCCATTCACTTCTGCAATATGCAGGCAAGGGTATGCAGGAAGAGTAATCTACATTATCTACAATTGACATTGTATCTCGTCTTTTGGGGTTGGTGCTTCAGCTCTGATGTGTAATTTTTCAAGCCCCAGGAAGGCATAGCTTCTGGCCCTAGGAGCATTGACTTTTCATCCCATCTTGCCCTGGCTCACACTAGGGAGCAGCAGGTGGAGGTTCCTGGGAAACACACCTGCCATCTTCAAAGACTCCCACCAGCACCTTGCCTAGATGGATATGCATGGCTTAAAGCCAATTAAAAAGTCCTAGCCAGCTCTGTACATGGAAATCGTCAGGTTCAGCCAAAATTGAGATAATTGCTTTTCTTTCAAGGAGAGTCACCCAGGTGGTCCTCCACAGTTGTAAAATTCAGTAGTTTGGGGTTTAAGCCATAAGTGTCCACAGGATCTGAACAGTTAATGACCCTAGAGGAAGTGGGCCACTGGGACATTCTTTAGGTGCTACCCAGGCACAAGGACCTGTGGTGACCAGAACTTTCTCAAAATTGAACGATGTTCTGAGAGAAGATTATTGAACAGGGTGGGCAAGACCATTGCAAACAGAGGGAGTTATGTGAATAAAGACAGAGACAGCAGAACGTATACCTATACTTACAGAAAAGCCAGCGTTCCCATGTGGAAACTAATCCAGACAAGGGTGGGCACTCTGCTGCCCATGGGGAGAGGGAAGAAATTCACCCTGGCAGGTACCAGAAAGCTCCACATCCAAGGTGCTGGTAGGATCATTCTCCCTGGATGCCCCTGAAGCTGGAGAACAACTGGAAAACACAGGCCTTCCCCAGCCATCTGCCCTGTCCTGGTGGAGGCTGAATAAGACACTGGGAATTACATTATCCTTCAGAGACAGGAAGAAGGTGCAGGGAACAATCCTAAGACGAGTGCCCTGACAGATATCAGAACTGACTTGATTTTTCAATCTTCAGGAAGAGAAGAGGTTTAGGGTAGATTTTAGGTTTAATTATAGGAAAATGTGGGCAGTTTATAGGCAGTGGATGCCTGTATTAGTCATACTCCACACAGGAAGGGAATAGCTATCCTAAATGTTGCTATGTATCTTAGAAAGCCAGGTACTTGGCTTCTTCCCAGATGTCTTGTTTCCTTAGATAACTGTTCTGTTTCATTCCACTTGCAAAAATACAGTCCTGTGAAATTTTCATGCATTGGTGCCATGACGAAGACCTAAGAAGAGACAGCAAACCCAGAAAAAAAAGTCAATGTAGTTGTTCTCTTCTCTGTTGAAGGTTGGCCGAGGAGATGTGGAATTTCCTACCAAATGTTTTGATTAAAACCTTCCTATTCACAAATGTCTTCTTGTTTAAAAATACACTTATACTGCAGCAAATCTGAATGTGCCTTTACCACAGTATGCTGAAAACAGACCACAAATACATGAACAGAACTGAGAACCACAGTGAAATTATTCAGGCATCTTTGACAGTTGCAATAGAACTTTTACTTAAATACAAAAGTATATTTTTCTGAAATCCAAACAGAAAAATATGTCCTCCAATTCTTATTGTCCAATTTTAGGACAATTACTGTATTTCCAGATGGATATTATGTGTTGTATTCCAGCAGTAGTGTTTTTTCTTTTCTTTTCTTTTTTTTTTTTTTTTTTTTTT